>JBAIAA010000200.1:0-275192 GCA_037893245.1 Crossaster papposus
TGCTTAAATTATCACGAATGGGTAAATTTTGGGGTTGTATTTTACAGTAAATCTCGTTTAACTGACCTGGCTAATGGATGGTTGGATGGCGAGAAAATCACGAAAAACAGCGTTTGTTTTCAACCGCCGTCGGGCAGTTATTCTTATGTTATTCTTGTTTTTTGCGATCGCCATCCGGCATTTGCGAATTTTGTTATATCAAATTATATTTTTCGAATTAATTACAAGGTATCTAGCGCAATCATTTTGCTTTATTGCTAGAATCATTATTTACTTTCAAATAAGTAAGATATTTCTTAATAATTCGGTAGTAAATATTTTTGAAATGTGCTAATGGTATATCTTACCTTCAGTTCACGAGATTTGTTTCTGAACTTAAAACAAATCTACTGATCTTTCGTGACAATGGAGGGTGCCCTCAATAAGCCCGTTTTCGAGTATTGATGATTGATGAACTGCATAGACGGACCATGGACGGACGGCGCGCCCCGGACAAATGAAAACAACTGGAGCAAGACTAGCCAAAACCTAGCTTGCTGGAAAATAGTTCGCGTCAAAATGTAGGTCCGGTCGTAAAATTTGACGTCAAATTTGAGGTCAATATTTGTGACTTTGGGGGGAAAGTCATAAAATTGACGTCAATATTGACGTCAATATTCGCGATCTGCGTTGTCTCTTCAGGGCCACCATAGATATGGGATCCAAGTGACAAGGGGTTTGAGAAAACTGTCAAATAATGGTCACGTTCGCTTGTGGTGTGATCATTTGCAAATACATGTACTTATAATCAGGATCAACACGTAATTCTTTCATGTATGTCTTTAATTTATTCCACAACAAATAAGAGAACACTCAAAAGAATCATTCGATCAACTCTTACTAAAACTTTGCTCCAACGCCTTAAAGGCATGATACACCATTGGTAAGTGCTCGAATTATCACGAATAAGTAGATTTGGGGGGTTGTATTTTATGGTAAATATCGTTTAACTGACCTGTCCGAAGTTTTACAGTCATGGATTCCGGGAAAAACACGAAAAACAGCGTTTGTTTTCAACCGGGCGTCGAGCATTTATTCTTATGTTATCTTTGGTTTTTTTTTTCGATCGCCGTCCGGCGATCGCGAATTTTTCTTTATCAAATTCTATTTTTCGGAATAATTACAGGATATCTAGCGCAATCATTTTGCTAAATGCCTAGAATCATTATTTACTTTCAAATGAGTAAGATATTTCTTAATAATTCAGTAGTAAATATTTTCGATATCTGCAAATGGTGTATACTACCTTTAATTCGGTTGCTTCATTTCAATTTTAGTTATTGCCACATCAAGGGCGGAGCCAGTCTCCTATTTATTATAATGCTCACCATAAACAACCCGTGCAAAATGTAAATATCTAATTATTACTATAATTGTAATTGTTGTTGTGTTGGGAGGTGCATGCTGGGGGGCATTCCTCTAGATCCGCTCCTTCACATAATCTTCAAATTAAGTATTAATTGAAACTAATCACCACAATCTAGTAATACATTTAAGGCTACTCATTTGCCTTAATTTTGTAAAACTATTTCAAGCACAATGTATAATATTTGTAATAAAGATAATTTAGTAATTAATAGAAGAATGGAATATTTAACTAGACAGGGTGCTAAACATCATCTGCCTATAGAGGGCTGTACAAAGATGTATATATTCATATATACATGTATGCACGTGCATATATTTATTAATGTGTGGATAATAATGTGCAAGTTCACCCAGTCATTTTTCTAATTGTTCAAAATTCGTGATAAGAATAGTAAACAAGCAGCTATAAAATTCAATTGATAAAAGGTACTTTGAGGTTAAATGTACACGAACTGGAATAAAAGAGGGCATCACCATTGGCATTCCCAACCCAACATTTCTTAAGAAAAACATTCCCCCCTCCTCGCGAGCGCCGGGAATAATATACCAAGCTTGTATTTGGTAAACTTTAATTAACCCTAACTTTCAGTATCTGTGAACATTAAATTAATTCATATTAAAATTGGAGCATTTCGAAACCAAAATCTGGTTAACATTTTGCCAAATTGACGGTAGGGTTGCACTTACACGATACTCCCAAAATACAGGTTACACAGAAAATATGTTTTTGTTACAACTTTACTACTTGGTACGAAACTGTATTAGGGACATGATGAAAACATTTTTTTTCTTCTCACTTTAGCTAACTCGAACGTACGACTTATATGTCGTACGTACGACTTACATGTCGTACGTACAACTTATATCTCGTACGTACGAGTTGTATGTCGTACGTACGAGTTAAAACTCATAAGTCGTACGTACGACATATAAGTTGTACGTATGACTTAAATAACACTTTAAAGCTATCTGAGCAAAGGCTAATCTCACCAATAAACGGTCGGCAAACAATGCCAAGATGGCGGACAAACTTTTGCTATCTACCGAATGAGGCTCGGCGTAGGCCTACTTCCGGTATAAGTCATACATACTACATATATGTCGTACGTACGAGTTAGCTGAAGTGAGAAAAAATAATTATTTTCACCATGGCCCTAATACAGCTTCTTAACTTGGGAACATTTGGTAAAAGGAAAACAAAACTACCAACTAGGAAAACAAAGCTTATGATGTGATCATTTGCAAATAAAGTCTTTAACTTATTCCATAACAAACAAGAAAGAGAACACTCAAAAGAATATTTCGTTCTACTCTTTCTAAAACTTTGCTTTAATTAATTTGCTTTAATACAAACTAACCCCTTAATTAGGGTTGCTTTATTTCAAATTTCAGTTATTGGCACATCAAGGGCGGATCCAGAACATTTTCCAGGGGGTGGGCATATCAGGTGTTTTTGTTGTGAGATTGTTGCAAACAGGCGCAATATGGTTTCTATAGCCAGTCCTCCCATTTATTATAATGCTCACATAAACAACCCGTGCAAAATGTTATTTAATTATTACTATATATGTAATTCTTGTTGTGTCGCGGGGAGGGGGGGGGGGGGTTGTAGGGGGGGGGGGGTGGGGGGGGGGGGGTAGGGGGGGGGGGGGGGTGGGGGGTGGGTAGGGGGGGGGGGGGGGGGGGTAGGGGGAGGGCATTCCTTTAGAGCCGCTTCTTCACATCATCTATAAAGTAAGTATTAATTAAATCTAATCACTACATGCTAGTTAATACATTTAATGAAACTTATTTGCCTGAATTTTGTAAAACTATTTCAAGCACAATGTATAATAATTTTAACAAAGATAATCTAGTAATTAATAAAACAATGGAATATTTTAACTAGACAGGGTGCTAACATCATCTGCCCATAAAGGGCTGTACAAAGATGTATATATTCATATATACATATATGCACGTGCATATATTTATTAATGTGTGGATAATAATGTGAAAGTTCACCCAGTCATTTTTCTAATTGTGCAAAATTCGTGATAAGTATAATAAACAAGCAGCTATAAAATAAAATAAATTAAAAAAGGTACTTTGATGTTAAATGTACACAAACTTGAATAAAAGGGGGGGGGGGCATCACCATTGGCATCCCCAACCCTTCATGTCTTGATAAAAACATTTCCCCTCCTCGCGATTGCCGGGAATAAACCAAGCGTGTATTTGGTAAATTTAAATTAACCCTAACTCCCCAGTATCTGTAAAAAATCATATTACAATTAAAGCATTTTGAAACAGTTGTCCAATTCCAGAAACTGGTTAACATTTTGCCAAATTATCGGTAGGATTTTACTCACACGATACTTCCAAAATACAGGTTACACAGATAATATTTTTTTTACAACTTTACTACTTGGCTGTATTAGGGACATGATGATAACAATTATTTTCTCTAACTTTAGCTAACTCGAACGTACGACTGATATGTCGTACGCAAGACGTATATGCCGTACATGCGACGTATATGCCTTACATGCGACGTATATGTCGTAAGTACGACTAGTCTTGGTGCAAGACGTCCCTGCTATCACTCCACCAACCGCTATCACCCACGAACCGCTATCACAGGAACGTCTTGGGAATCTTGTGGTGAAAGAGGGCGTGGTCTTACTGAACAAGAATTGCATAATTCAACAAACGGCAATAAAATATTAGCGCACGCGCACTAACAGCAATAAGTGCATTGGTAATAAGCTGTACAGAATGGTACCGTTCCGCTGAAGTCTACGCATACAACGTGAACTAAATCGTGCAGACGTGCAGGTACTAGACTCATGACTTGAATGATTCATCGCACGCGCTCATCGGTTATACAAGCTACGTCATAATGTATGCATACGCACACTGAATTCTGCTCGGAATTTCCCGAGCAGAATTCACAAGATTTCCAAGACGTTCCTGTGATAGCGGTTCGTGGGTGATAGCGGTTGGTGGAGTGATAGCGCCCTCTATTAGCGGAAATTTGTGGAAATACAAAACAGGGACGTCTTGCACCAAGACTAAAGTACGACTTGTATACCGTACGTACGACTTAAAATTCATAATTCGTAAGTACGACATATAAGTCGTACGTATGACTTAAATGAAACTTTAAAGCTATCCGAGCAAAAGCTAATCTCACCAATAAACGGTCGGCAAACAATGCCAAGATGGCGAACAAACTTGTGCTATCTACCGAATGAGGCTCGGCGTAGGCCTACTTCCAGTATAAGTCGTACTTACGACATATAATTCGTAGGTACAAGTTACATTTGATAAGTCGTACTTACGACATATAAGTCGTACGTATGAGTTAGCTGACGTGAGAGAAATTAATTATTTTCACCATGGCCCTAATACAGCTTCTTAACTCGGGGACATTTGGTAAAAGGAAACAAAACTACTAACTTGAAAAACAATGTCGTACGTGATGTTTATGTTACGACGTCAACGTTAAATACTGCAAAACATGCAAATGCTTTGAACCAGTTACAACAATTGTGAGTCAAAATCTAAATAAACAATGTCGTGGCCGTACGTGACCCATGTGCAGCTCATAAAAGGTTTTACAGACGTAGCTCAACAGAAATACTGTTCATGAATCGTACTACTTATGATCAGTTGAACTAATCACGACATCCGAGTAACTCCAAGCGTAGAGCTAGACCAACAGCATCAACATGTATGTCAATAGGCTCAACGCGCACTACCGTCGCGACCAGACTTTTAGCAAATTGGTTGGTGACCGGGGTGTTGCCATCAGAGTTACCAATGAATACCTAAAAAAATAAGCAAAAATACAATCAAAACTTGTGACTTACAAAGCAACCAACAGCACTTCTTAATTAGAGTTTCATTATACTGCTTATCTTGAGATTTTAGTCTGCGTAGTTTTAGCCGTAATAGGTTACACAAGCAAGCGCATCTCACGTGAAATATGGAGAAAAAAAGAAGTTTCTCGCTTTTATGTTTTAAGAATACAAAATGTAAACAATAATTGAAATTGAAATAAAATCAACAAGACGAAGCATCAGACGCGGCAGGATGTTGAACAGCAACAAAATACATCTTCAAAGTCAAAAGAAACCAGAATAAAACTTAATATAAATTATATTTATTTTTGAAACACGATGCAAATCATTATTAAAAAAACAAATGTGATATAACAACCTTGATGTTTCCGTTTTCATCGGTCACATATTTGTTATCGGGTGAATACTTCTTCCGATACGCCACCCTGTACGTATTTACTGCATACAAGTTGGCGTCACCATCAAGGAGGCCTTGCGTGATGACACCAGACAGCACAGTGCTCTCCACGAGGTCCACCTCAATCCAGACATCGACATAACTGAACACAAAGTATATATGACGGGTATCATAATTAGTAAGACCATATCATTGGTGAAAATGACAACTTGTTGTATTTGTTTGTTTACCAATATAATGCATATTGTATTGGTTGGACACATTAGTGGCAATGATTATTTGAACCAGTCAGTTTTTAGAGTGTAAACATGTACAGTCTGGTAATGACGGCAACACTGCGTCAGCTATTGTCCACAGTTTTACTAAATACATGTAATATGTTTATATCACTAATTTTAACGGGGCTGTGTGTTTCTGTTGTTTTTGTTGTTGTTTTTACGTATATATACTATCTGGGTATCCAACCATGGACACCGTTCAGGCGTGCTCGCCAAGCACGCCAAGCGGCGCCTGAATCACTGGACGCTGTCATGCGATCGTTAGTGATGGATCCGTCTTCAAGCCCCAGGGGCTGTGGTGTCAAGCACTCAGCTGGTGGTAAAAGGTGAGGACAAATCGTAAGAAGCGCGTCATGTTAGTTTTCAAACATTATGAGTTGGGGTGATGTGGTCCTTTAAAAACTACAGCTTTTCCGCATTACAGAGACAATAGTACATTTTCTTAATCTATAGCGCTCAAGCCAACAGGATGACTAAAACAATAATTCGGCTTCAGTTTAGCGAGACGTCCCTTCTGGAGCCACGAATCATAATTTGTGGTTCAAGAAATCAAAACTTTCCTAAAAAATTTAAGCGATTGTCTCAATGTTGAAGTCTATACTATAGGCATGTTATGTAGGATAAATTGTTACTAAAAGCTTGTAATTGTATAATTGTCTTCTAACGATAGTGGTATAGTGCTACAACATAGCGTCATCTAGATTTCAACCAACACTTTTGCTAGAGTTTTGAATTTCAGATGTTTTGTATTGAATACAAGGATACCTAGCTGTACACCTTCAATGTTGAGCACACCTGGGCCCAATTTCTTGGCTCTGCTAACCACAGAATTCCGCGCTTATGGTCAGTATTTTCCGCTAACCGCGCTAGCAGAAAATTATGTGCTTACGATGTAAGCACAGAATCCTTAGTTATGGGATGTACGCATGCTCAGAGACCAAAATTCATCGCTAACGCGTGAAATACGTTTACCGTAAGCACCAAATTGTCTGCTATAGTAAGCAGGGATTTTTCGTTAACAGTAAGCAGAGCTAAGAAATTGGACCCAGAACTTAGCTATTTGGCAGAGATGTTTTACAGGCACCTCTTTTCTGTTTTAAATGTCTATGAAAACTTACCAACTGAGGAAACGGCACGCTTTCCTGGGCAACGCTTTCGTATCTCTCGCATGACTTGTTTCATCCAGTCACCCGGATTATCAGGATCAGGTTCTGGCGGGGGCCGGAGTAACACACTCTTGCCTCGCTATCCACGCCAACCAAGAGCACTGTAGATTCAAAGAAACACTTGCTAATTAGTGGACTTGTTAAGTTAAGAGCACAGCTCGGTGAAACAAATGTCAGTGAATATTAAAAACTGTTGGTTAACCAGTTCGCGTTGAGTGCCGTATATACACGAATGACGAATAAACACGTCACGATCGAGCAAGGCCAAAAATATCCGTCAGCAACCGGCTCGCAGCGAGCGAGCTACCCACAGATGCCGGCCTGAACATGTCTCGGATTGCGCCTAGGCCCGGTCAATGTCAAAATAATCCCGGCGCAAATTGGTTAAAATCTGTTTTACGATCGAGTTTAAAAATCTCGGTCAGTACATGCAGGACTTTTCAAATTTTGTTGCAGTTTACATTTTACCTATTAAGGTCCACGTAAATGTTTCATATAAGTGTCCTCGGATTTGGTTGTCTAATATGAAAGTGAGCAAGTAAACAAAATAGAACTAAAAAATACAAATATAGCAACGGGCAATAGAACAAAAAATTATCGCAATTTTGGTTACTTGCTTACCAAGTCCTTTCATATTAAAACAAAAATAAAATGCCGAGGACACTTATATGAAATATTTACGTGGACCCACTCTTAACCAGTTCGCGTCAGATGCCTTGTATACACGAATGACGAATAAACACGTCACGATCGAGCAAGGCCGAAAAAATATGTCAGCAACCGGCTCGCATCGAGCGAGGCCCAAAATATCAGGGTGTGCTACCCACAGATACCGGTCTGAACCTGTCTCGGATCACGCCTAGGTACGTTTGGTCAATGTCAAAATGATCCTGGCGCGAAATGGTTAAAATCTGTTTTACGATCAGGATTATTAATTGTTTTTTATCTCGGTCGGTACATGCGGGACATTTCTCATTTCGCTGCAGTTTAAATTTTACCTAGGACATGTTTGCATATTTTACTTTCAATTTTATTTTGTAGACGTTAACTGCAGAAATCAGAATACAGAATACCACGCAAAAAATGCACTAAAAACAACCAATGTTTGGTTTGCCTTAGCCTTGGTCAAGGCGTTCATCGTTACCCGTCCGTACGTACAGCGCGCGCAGCGGTAATCGGACCTCAAACAACGACCTCACGCGGCCACTATTATGCAAAGTAACTGAAGATACTTGAACGCCTTGGATCATTGGTTAAGTTGAGGTTTTGGGGGCGGTGCTCATTATGATAATAGATTAAGCTGACCTTTATAGTAGTTTTCTTAATGGTCGATCGTTGCGTAGAAACTGCATAATTTGAGCTAGCGGTGAAAGGTCATAGCTAGCTCGCAAGTGTTTACGAACACCGCCATCGTTGACATATTTTATCGGAGAAAGTTGAGTGATTTTTACGAAGGCTTATAGGAATTACACATGAAGATTTAAACTGTCTTGCTTGATTGGTGAGGGTCGCAGTTATTTTCGCTCGTTTTGCTGGGTATTTTCTTGAATGTTGACAATGTTATGGTCAAAACTAGTTGTGTTTAGCTGCTTAGTTTTGAGTTTTCAACCGCGGTGACTGGAGAAGGCCGCGACTCTATTGAAACATGTCGAACTCGGCCCTACATTATATCGCACACATCTAATCCAGCTGATTTGAAAACCGTGGCTCGGTAAAACGCGGAACTCTGATAATTAAATGCCTTGCCGGCTGAATTTTGCAAAGAAAATAATCTGAGGAGTTATTGGGGATATAAGACACTTGTCCCTGTTCAAATTACGATATTGCGATCACTTTGAAGGTTGGTTCTGCAGCCGTAAACATGCCCCCTCCCCACAGCGTTGGACCATGCTTGGACCATACAATGTGGCGATAACGCACAGACCAGCATGCCTGGGTTAATGCCGATTATGCGGCGATAAGAAACTGACCGAACACGCTGAAAACTGACGCTGAGTACCTGGCCGTACGTGCGAGCTCCGAGCAAAATGGGGCTCAGGCTGCCTGAAAAATGACGGATTTCCCATAATAATGCTGATAATTACCCGAGCCGAGGGTAATTATCAGCACCCAGACTCCAAGCGGTATTAAACAGAGTGATTAATACCGACCGAACACACATTTATTCCCATTCACAAATACTTTTTTGTAAAATTCAGCCCAAAAAACCCCGAAAATCCCAGAAAATTGTCGCAAGTAAATTTCGGGGTTTCGCCATTCTGTCTGTGTGAAATGACATGTTTCCGCCTCTGTCGCTCTACAAAATACATGCAATAAAGCGTATTTACTGTGAACCAGACTATTATTACTGCCATTGGCAACCTCATTCCCAAGGTGTCGAGCTGTACGCGCCCAACACTACCCGCTCTTACTATTGGAGACGAGGTACGGTTCAGAGTTGGAAATAAAGTGAGCTCTGGGGACGGAATGTTGTTGCCAGTTGGTTTTAAACACTTCCAGCTATGTCTTTATCGTCCGTTTAATACCGGCCATGTGACGGGCTCTCGACCAATAGGAATGCCTAAACTGTCCCAGGTATTTATGAATTACTTTTAAAGATAGGATAGGGCCTTCACCATTGGTAATTGCTTGAACTATCATGAATGGGTGGATTTGGAGGGTTGTATTTTATAGTAAATATCGTTTAACTGACCTGTGCGAAGTTTTACAATCATGGAAATCAAAAGGAAATCGTTTTCAACTGGCGTCAGGCTTAGTTAACGTTTCTTATGTTGTTATTGGTTTTTTCGTTATCGCCGTCCGGCGATCGTTCAATTTTGTTTGAACATATAGGATATCTAGCGCATTCCTTTTGCTGGATGACTACAATCAATATTTACTTTAAAATAAGTAAGATATTTTCTAATAATTCGTAGTAATTTTGTAGATATCTGTACTTGAATGGTTTATCCTACCTTATGCGCAGTCTAAGAACGCTTGAAGGTTATTGAAATAATAATAAACCCCAAACATGTAAATTGATGTGTCACGTGACATTACTATTAAATAACACCACCTGCAACTGGATTGAACAGAATTAATATGGTAGAAGAAGACAGCTAGGGCCAAGTTCGATCAAGGACTATAGTTAACTATAGTTTGACTAACTCTGATCGAACTCAAGCTAGTCGACGATGGTTGGACTAGTCTAGTCGACTATTCACGACCAGGCTACCGCGGTTGGTCGCATCGATGGTAACCAATGGCCGCCTTAAAGGCAAAGTACAGAGAGGACCAGTTTGGCAGTTATCAATAGTTCGACTAGAGTTGTTCGCACTTCAACTTCAGTGCGCATGCCCCAATGACGTCACGAACTAACCACTAGTTAACTATAGACGATGTGCCCTCTGACATCACGTGTTTACGTCTGTATTTAAATGTGCGCACCCATCATGTTTTACATAAAATGTGCTTAAAGAGTGACTTCGCAGGTCAGATCGCCTTTGAATTATGTGACCTCTGATGTCATCTCTTAACCAAATTTATGTAAAACATGATGCGTGCGCATATTGACGGGCACATTTGAATACAGATGTAAACAGAGGCACATCGTCTATAGTTCTTTGATCGAACTTGGCCTGAGTGAGTGAAATGGCAATAATGGTGTCATAATTATAAAGCACCGTCATTCTAAAGGGCCGTGTAAAACAGACACGCTTATGAAAACAACGCGAATAATTATGTACATGAGTATACACGTGGTATACCGGTACACACAGCAGCCGTCTGTTTTCCTTTGTTCGTGATACAACATGCACATACACCCCGTCGTGGTCTTTCATCTTGTGTTTCTGTAACGTGTTTGTATTCAAATATTTGTGACTCGACTTGATTTGACTCGACTACACAATGTGACTCGACTCGACTTCTTTAAAATGAATCGACTCAATCTCACACAAAAATTAGTGACTCGTTACAATTCTGCCTCTCCAACTCTCATAATCTGCGAACGTTTTGTCTTCTTTTTCAACTACACTATAAAGAAGAACAATGCGCCATGTTGGCCATTGGTGGCGCCATCTTGGAATTAGAACCACGCCATGTTGGAAAAACGCGTCACTTTTGGTCGGGTGACTCGGCGTCGGTTGTCGGGTGACTCGGCGTTTATTGCATAAACTTCTTGACGGAATTCGAGGCCGAAGCATTCCCAAAATTGTAACCAATACTCAGTTGCTGAGTTGGCCGTTTGCGATTGGGCGGCCGGGCACATTTTATTTGAGCTGGTGCCCCGCTTTACTCCCTTGGTTATTGCAGAGTTTTCTCAAAACATAGTACCAGCTGTGCCGGCCGACCATGTTTTTTATGGGCCTTTTCTGAAACTTTGCTCCGTCTTCGGCTTCGAGTTCGGCTTTGCCTACGAATTCCGTGCGCGTCTACCATTTTTACAGTCACAGTTTTGGAACGTAAAACAAAAATGATTTTCTTTCACATTGTCAATACTGAAATATTACAGGATTATTTCTATAAAAACATATCGCGAAACAAAAGTCGTAAAATGTTATGATCGTGGATATGAATATGCAATTTAGAAACATGACTGCATTACGTCAATTTGGGGCGCAGTGTCAGATGGCCGGCCCAATGTGTTTTTTAATTGTAATCATGATTTTTACGATAATGTAAAAACAAATCCCAGTACGATTCCCGGAGACGCAGGCATCATGCAAGCGAAGATGGACTCTCTATTCAGTATTATTAGCGTGGAAGTCGAGAAGCATTTTTACAAAGATTTTTATTTATTCAGAGTCGATGCTATTCCTATTTTTTTATTCAGAGTCAATGTTATTCCTACGTACACACACTCTAAATAAAACCTGTTTTAGCAATTAAAATTGCCGAATATAAATAAAGTTTTAATTGATTTGAGACAGTTATGTCCGACCGATGCTTTCCAACTCCCGGCCCCCCAAAGCAGGAATAAAATTACTAAGACAAGTCTACTGATTGACAAATATATTTAGCTTCTCCATCCTAATAAACAAATCATCTGTTTAAACAGATAAACCCGCCCTGCGAGAGCCTAATTATTTTCCAAAGGCCTGTTTGATTTTGTAACTAAAATGGTCCTCTAATATTGCTCTAAAATTCTTATAAAATTGTCATTACCCTTCTAATTCAAATCAATCACTTTTAGAAGTCTTGCATAGTCATGGTTACTCTAAATATCTATGCAGCTCTTTCTATTTCCCTTTTTTATAAAGATACGTTTCAGACCATTTAATATTTTCAATTTGGAATGTCCCAGTTGTATCCTTTCTTTAGTTGTTATGAATACTGGTATTATTTTCTACCCGATAGCACTATTCATTTTCAGATCCTATTTATAACATGCGTCGTCAGGGAACTACATATTTTCGCCATTTTCAAACTATATACATTTTCTATTAATGCATTCGCGACTGGTAATTTGTTTTCACCAAATGGCTCTTTTCTGCAGCTATTTAAATATTATTGGTTCACATAGGCCTATGTAAACATATGTCATTTTGTGTATGGTGTCCCGTGTGCCCGTAGTCTTGATCCAAGGCCAAGCTAGCCGTTCGTTTGTTCCGCGGCGCGCCTTCCGTATAATATCCGGTCTTATTGAGGGCGCCCTTAAAAATTATCGCCAGATTCCTTCTCCTATCTTGGTCTTGGCGCAAGTGTCACGTGAACCCGGAAAATTCCGAGGACATTCCAAGCATAGCTCAAATAGCTACTCGCCCCCCGCATGTGCGCTAAGTCGTTTTTGTTTAATGTAGTGTTCGATTATTATAGTCTGGTTTCCAGACCAAATATTTCTGACTGTTTGTGATTTTTCATTTATTATTTAGCCGCCAATGTCACGTGGCCATAAACTTGAGATCCCATTTACAACTGCATCGATGGGGAACTACATATTTGCGCCATTTTAAAACTATAGATTTTACATTAACAAATTCGCAACTGGTAAGTCATTTCTTTTCATTAAATGGTTCTCTTCTGCAGCTATTTAAATATTATTGGCTTACATCTGTAAACTGAATGTTCCTCAAGTGTGCGACAATCATGTACAGCCAAACCAGTATTCTGGAGAAAACCCACAAAATCCATATAGGACTAAAATGTAGATACACTGTGGACCAGCATGGTGGGAATCAGACCGCAGCAGATACGCAAGGCGAGGAAAGTATCCACAGTGCCAAGTTCATTCCTCGGTCATCGTTAAAAATACATTTAGGGCCTTGATGTACATGTATGTGTATAAATATGTAATGGTTAAAATGAGAATAAGTGGACATTTCTCCCGGCGGCTGCCTGTCGGCATGACTTTGCACTGTATGCAGTGGCCAATGGTATATTTTAAGAAAATAGCAAGGTTTGTATTTGAGCATAGAGAAAGGAAAGTTACTTTCAATTGAAAACTTTCTGATGTATCATCTGTTTAAAACATGAAACGAATCGTTTCGACAAATTCGAAAAGCATCATAGAATGACAAACAAGCAAGTTTATATTCATACCTAGCTGGTACTCTACTCCATAAGTTTTGCGGATTGTTTGTCATACAATCCCATTATGTTTTCAGGAAGTCAACAAGGTTTATCTAAACGTTACGATTCCACCCACCTAGCTAGTGCCGCGCCAAGACTGCAATTAACTTCTGCACAATATAGGCAGATCACGAATATTTCACTGTTGTGGCAGACATGCCATACCTATGGTGGCCCTAAAGGGACTCGTGAATATTGACGTCAATATTTACGACAAATTTCACGACTTTCCTCAAAGTCGCAAATATTGACGTCAAATTTGACGTCAATATTCACGACTTTCCCCAAAAGTCGCGAATATTGACGTCAAATTTGACGTCGATATTCGCGTCAAAATATTTGCGACTTTCCCCGAAAGTCGCGAATATTGACGTCAATATTGACGTCAGTATTCACGACTTTCCCAAAAAGTCGCGAATATTGACGTCAAATTTGACGTCAATATTCGCGACTTTCCCCCAAAGTCGCAAATATTTTGACGCGAATTTTTTTCCAGCAAGCTAGGTTTTGGCTAGTCTTGTTCCGGGGCGCGCACCGTCCGTCTAGTCTAGTACAGTATGCATGCAGTTCATCAATCATCAATACTCCGAAAACGGGCCTAGTGAGGGCGCCCTCGATTGTCACGAGATATCAGGGGATTTGTTTCAAAGATAAAGGTAGGATACACCATTGGTAATTGCTTGAATTATTATGAATGGGTGGATTTGGGGTTTTTATTTTATAGTAAATCTCGTTTAACTGACCTGTCCGCGACGTTTTACAATAATTTATGGATGGCGAGAAAATCACGAAAAACTGCGTTTGTTTTTAACAGCTGTCGGGCAGTTAAATATTCTTATGTTAATATGTGTTTTTGGCGATCGCCATCCGGCGATCGCGAATTTATTTTTATAAAATTATATTTTTCGGAATAATTACAGGATATCTAGCAAGATCATTTTGCTGGATGCCTAGAATCATAATTTATCTTCAAATAAGTAAGATATTTCTTAATAATTCGGTAGTAAATATTTTTGATGTCTGCAAATGGTGTATCCTACCTTTAAGTTCAGTTCACGAGATTTGTTTCTGAACGTACTTGAAACAAATCCACTGATCTCTCGTGACAATCGAGGGCGCCCTCAATAAGCCCGTTTTCTGAGTATGGATGATCGATGAACAACTGCATAGACGGACGGCGCGCCCCGGACAAATGAAAAACTCAGTCTTGGAGCAAGACTACCCAAAACCTAGCTTGTGGAAAAAAATTCGCGTCAACATATTTGCGACTTTGGGGGCAAGTCGCGAATATTGACGTCAAATTTGACGTCAATATTCGCGACTTTTTGGGAAAGCCGTGAATATTGACGTCAATATTGACGTCAATATTCGCGACTTTCGGGGAAAGTCGTGAAATTTGACGCGAATATTGACGTCAAATTTGACGACAATATTCGCGACTTTTGGGGAAAGTCGTGAATATTGACGTCAAATTTGACGTCAATATTCGCGACTTTGAGGAAAGTCGTGAAATTTGTCGTGAATATTGACGTCAATATTCACGATCTGCGTAGTCCCTTCAGGGCCACCATACATACCAGTAAGCTACGTACAATATTGATTGAAGACAACACAATGCATCCTTTCATTTTCTGAAATTTCACCGATTGTTATACATGTACGCTATATTTTGTGTATAAACAATTAATTTTCCATAGCTATCATGTAAACACGGGGCAATATTGTATAAATGTACTATAATTGTTTTGTTTATTTGCTGTTGGGTGAATGGGGTTCCATTTAGGGTCGGCGGTGATAATAGGGTTGGTCCAAAGTGAGAACCACATCAATACAAAGGGCCGTCCTAATAAACACATCGCTTTTTGAACAGATAAACCCACCCTTCAAGAGCCAAATTATTTTCTAAAGGCCTATTCGATTGTATAACTAACTAAATGATTCAACGACAAAAGGCATAATATTAATCGATAAAATTGCTCTAAAATGTCTATAACATTGTCACCACCCTTCTGATTTAATTCAATCATGTCTAGTATTACAATACAAGTACACAATCAGAAAAGTCACATGCTCATGGTTACTCATGATATGCAACTATTTTTATTTCCCATTTTGTAAAAAAAAATACGTTCAACAGCATTTAATGTTTTTAATTTGGATTATACCAATGTGCGATGTGTACAAAAAGACAAAAACAGCCTTTGCTCGTGGAAATATAATTACGTTTTCTCTGAAAAAAATATTTCGCGAAATATCAACCTTTCACTATCTCATTTAATTAAGGTAGGATACAACATTGGTAATTGCGTGAATTGTCATTAATAGGTGGGTTTAGTGGATTGTAATTTATAGTAAATATCGTTTTAGCTGAAGTTTGACAATCATGGGTGCTGAGGAAAGCAAGAAAAACGGCGTGCGTTTTCAACCGGCGTCGGGCAGTGGCTCTTCTTAGCTTGTTTTGCTTGTTTTTTTATTTGTTTTTTTAACACTTGATTTCTAGCGCAATCATTTTGCTGGATGACTACAATAATTATTTACTTACAAATCTAAGATATTTCTCAATAATTCGGTAGTAAGTATTTTCGACATCTGCAAATGGTGTATCCTACCTTTGAGGCAGGATACAATCTGCAACTATTGAAATGAATCCATTGGCAATAAATCTTAACTATTTCAGAATTCAAAGAAGCGCAGAGCTTACTGTTTGAGAAGCTGTTTTGCAGGACACGGGAGAATTTAATTATGATTTGTTTTTGTTAAATAAACTAACCATCCACACAACCATCCATTACAAACTATGTGTTTTTGTGTTTGTAGAACGATTTTTGGGGGTCACTTTTGTGAACTCGAGCATTTTGGGGTTTGAGTCGTGATTCCAGCCAGAAAATTTTCGCTTTGCGGACGTGTAAGAAACCACATTTGTACATTGGTGCTGTAATTGAATGTAAACGACAGGTAAAACGTAATGGTACGTGTCCGATGTAAACATCGGGGATTTGTCGTCATTTCTCAGGAACGGTAAGACGTTATAGGTTGGTTTCCTTTCAACCAGATGTTTAAAATGGGTTCCGTAAACAATACAAAAACATAACAATTTCGGGGATTTAATTCCTTAATGTTGAACATTTGCTTCCAAATACTGTGACGTCATCAAACCAGAAGTTGGGTGCTAATAATAAATGATTTGTATATTTCCATGCGTAATTTGAACTTCTTGGTAAACAGTCTATCATATCCAAACTAAATTGGTATTCCCTTCCTTTTTTACTAATGACGTCACCATGTTATATGCGTGTACCAATATGTACCTGTCATAATAGTGAAATTGATCATACCATAACTTCTGTAAATTTATTTTCTGTTCTGGCATATAAATATGAAACTGGACTAGAACTCTGCAGTGTCTACAGGTTTTCCCGGCTATTAAAAAAAGTCATTTAAATTCACAAACTCTTACATTGCATTACTTTATACACCATGTTTTACCAAACCAATTCAGTTTTGGTCACTTTTTTTAACACCGGGTCGACAATATTCATCAGAGCAAATTCGTCAAGCTGCTGCCAAAGGGCAGCATTCAGAGATCGAATTCGTCTTATATCAATCAATTTCAAACTTATGTTAAATAATTATAAATAAGTCTGAGTGTGCTTGTCCATACAATTATTGTTGGCAAATTAACCAGTTCGCGCCGGGATTATTTTAACATCGCATGACGGGCGGGATTATTTTTAACGAAACTCGATCCGAAGCGTGTTAAGGCCGATAGTGCTGGGTAGCACACCCACGCATTTCCGGCCTTGCGCGCTGCTGACATACATTTCCGAACTTGAACTTGGCGTGTTTATGCGTCATCCGTTTTGAATTTGGGGACATTTTTGCGTTTATATACGTCTTCCGGCGCGAACTGGTTAAAATAAAGAGTATATGGCTGTATTCCTAATTTCCTGACACTGATTACCGGGTTATTGGACCGAAAATGCTCGGTAGTTTGTTAATTGTACAAAAACGTATTTTGGTTGGGTGTAATTATAATATCATTGGAGATCGTGGCTTACCTGCGAGTGCCGATACCACCAGAAGAGAAAGCATCGCTCCGTCCATTCTCCTAGACTGTACGGATGCAAGTAACGAATTTTCGAAGATCGCGTCATTGATTGCACGAACACCCATACAGATCACGTATCCCACTTTGGGCATAGGCCTAGCAAGACATGCAACGCGTACAGTATTACGTCACTGTACGAGGCTTTAATTTAAGCTATAGTAGCTCGCTTAATGTAATGAAGTGGGCAGGTTCGTGCTATTTTTTATCACAGTTGCATGGTGGCACGTCTATTATGGCTAACATCTGAATTTCAGCCAATAGAATGCCACCACGAGATCTCTTATTTACAATATCTCATTCCTGAACGCTGACACTTTTAGCGCTCTTGAAACGCGATAATTGACCATTATGTAGACGTCATAATGATCGTTGCTGTTCCGCCTGGGTTGGAATGGGAGGAACGTGGATTGCGTGTTAGGCTCGCGGGGAAGTATTATAATACCGCGTGTAAAGTTGGTCGTTTAGCAGTTTGAAACATAAAGATGAATAGAATATGCAAGATAAAGGTATCATAGGAAAGACGATATTCTACTTTTCTTAAACAATGCAAAACTTATGACAAATTGGTAATTAGTTTTGCAGAATTAATCAGTTAGGCTAAAGATAAGATACACTATATGCAAATATCGAAGAAAACAATACTACCGAATTATTAAGAAATATCTTACTTCATTTAAAATTATTGCGCTATAGATGTCCTATAATTGTTCTGCCGGACGGCGATCGCGAAAAAAACCGCACCATATTAAAAACCACTGCACAACGCCGGTTGAAAACGAACGCCGTTTTTCTCAACATCCATGATTGTAAAACTTCGGACAGGTCAGTTAAACGATATTTACTCTAAAATACAACCCCTAACATCCACCCATTCATGACAATTCAAGCAATTATTTATTGTATTATACTTTTAAGAAAATTGTCTGCTTGTGAAAGTGAAAGAAAAAACCCAATAAATTTGCAAATTCCCCCTTTCGTGAAAACGGAAAAGTTCATGTATGAATTCGTCCCTTCGTGAAAACGCAAACCGTACTTGAGGATAAATTCACCCAATCGTTAATTGCGTTAAGTGTGATTTTATTGAATTTTTTAATAGAATAACTTAACCGGGTTAAAGATATTGCAATATAATCGTTTTCACACAAAAAACATATCGATTAACAGGCGATTGTTTACGAACAAGACATGACATGATTTTTATATCGCAATTGTTACAGTTATTAATAAAATCGTACTGCCCGAAAAAAAATACTAAAATTAGGAATATTTATATATTGAGGAAAACAGCGGCCGCTACGAGGACGGGAAACCCCCTCCCCCCCCCCCCTCCCCCCCCCCTCCCCTCCCCCTCCCCCTCCTTTGTGGCGACTACTTGTGCTTGCGGAATATTGTGGTTTCTTTTGAATTTTTTTTTTTTTTTGGGGGGGGCGCGTTAGCTTATGATAGTCTAGGGAGTGTATGTATTGGGGACTAAGGGGGGAGTCGCTCGGTCCCATGTTGCTGGGTATAGCAACGGAAGGGTTCGGACACAAAAAAGCGGCCGCAGTGTTCGTGTGTTAACTTAATCGTTTTAATGGTTGAAATGCCAAGTTTTAAAGAGTAGGCACTGAGCGCACACTTATAATGTTGATACAGGACTTTAGTTTTAAGCGTGTATGTGTATTTCAGTGATTGGTGTACCATACAACATAAAAACAACATTCCACGCCCTAAAAGCGTTCGGATTGCATTACAACCTGAACTGCCTAGTACACGAAAAGTGAACATTGAATAAGTGTTCGACTCATGTACGATGTACGATGGTACGTGAGTTCGAACCCTGCTGTTTGTGCCCTTGGGGAAGACACTTAACTACAATTGCCCCTCTCCACTCAGGAGTATAAATAGGTACCGGTCGATGCCAATCGAGCGCATTTAAACGGCTACCGCGTGGTCCAGGGTCTGATGAACGGGGTAATAATTGTACAGCGCTTTGAAGTCGTTGAAACGATATAAGCACGATTATAAATTTGGCGCACAGTCAGAGTATGTTATGAGAAAGATATTTGGCTTTAAGGCCATCCTAAATTTGTTCTTTGAAAGAAATATATAGGTAAAGTAACCGGCAATTGTCAAATTTTGTAAAATGGCTGCCATTGCTTATTATGACAAATCTGGGATGGCCCTATTGTTGGGATTCCCGTCTCTTTGCCGTCAATTTGAAGCTGACAAAAGCGTCCCCAGACTAAGCCCTTAGGGAAAGGGGGGGGGGGGGGGGTGTAGGGAAAGGGGGGGGGGGGGGGGGGGGGGGTAGGGAAAGGGGGGGGGGGGGAGTCCCCCGTCTCATAGTTTGCTTCATATGGTAAAATGTGGTACAACTGTTCAATTGATGATAAAGAATAAAGCTATAGGGCCATCGCAGATCTGACCTTTGAAAAAGTATACGTATAACAAGCAATGGCAGCCATTTACAATATTCTGACGGTTGCTTGTTATTCTATCTATATTTTTTTCTTTAAAATTTAAGATGACACTATATCTAAACATCTTTCTCATAGTAGTATACACCATTTCCGAACCTCCAAAAACAAAACTACTAAATTTTTAAGAGCCAATAGAAAAAAGTACTTAGAAGTTCTTCATTTTTAATAACTTTAAGAGGACACTAATTGTCGTACATTAATACAAGATCGGTTTGCGTCTGGCGATGGCGCTACCAACCTGGGTGTGTTCATTTAGCTTACATGTACACGTGTATTAAAATAATATTGCTCGATTAGCCATAACGTGATCCCCGGTGTCATCACGTTATGGCTAATCGAGCAACATTATTTTGATAGGTAGCTTAGTGGATAATGGGTTAGGTTATAGACCGTTCGACTGGGGTTCGAATTCGGTCTCTGCCTATTTTTCATTGACTATTTTGGTCTCCAAGTTTGTTGTTGGAGTGAGTTTAATTTAAGGGAAAAAAGGATCTGAAAACCTAAGTACCTTCCAGCCCATTGATGATAATTACCCCTAACTCTCCTCAGTCAGTCCGCAGCGCACTGAAAAGCCGTTCCTTTTATGTGCGATTTATGCATGGCACTTTGTGCGTGACCTCGTTTTTGAATACTTAATGAGCTGGCGACAACGCCTGGAATTTGGTCCGAAACATCCGTTTTATTCACTGGCTGTCAATATTATGTATATTTTATTTTGGATAAGGAAACATTTTGTTATATTATCAAATCAGATTGGAAATTATATGACATTTAGAGGGTGAAATTTATAACGTAAAAAAAGCTCCCGAACCAACAAATTGACCTTTAAAAAAAGACGAATTTAGTCCATTTTCTGGCAGCGGCTACAACCCAATTTCACACTGATGTTAAAGATAATTTCATATTCTATCACAAAACTGTAGATTTGGGGTTGATTTTAACTTAGTCCAGTCAGGGCGCAGAAAATTATAACGTTCTTAGTAAATTAACAAACGGAACATCCCGCCATGACAGTCCATAGTCTTCCTGCGCCCTCATTGGTCGAAAATGACGTCATTGAAAAAGGCTTCGTAATAACGGCTACTGTGGCTACTGTAGCTATGTACACGCATACGTATGTGCTTGTGTGCATAATGAAATACACGCTCTGCGTATGTACAAGCCGAAAGACATGGCCGAAAAAGTTGAAATCGCGCGCACGAAAATCGTCGCAAAATACATGAAAAAAATATTGCCACAGGCTAAATTGTATATCAAACGAAAGATCATTGCTTCCTTTATCGATGTGTAGTGATCATTTTTGGCAATATTTTTTAGTCCAGTCAGGACGCAGAAACTAAACACACGACAACAAATTTTCTTAAAATCATACCCTAACTTCGAGTGAACAAAATTCTGCCAAAAACATACTGAATCTCGTCATATTGTATATCATTCGATTCAGAAAATCGTTCGCTTTCCACTTACCACGCTATTTTGAAGATTCACTGCTTCGTTTGCAACGTTTAGCTCGTGAAAACAAAGCGGTCTAACTCTCGCAATTACTCGCGTAAATCTCGTGGCCGATTTGCGACGAGGGCCCTGCAAATAAAGTTCGGGATATGTTCGCGGACTGACTGTCCTAGGAAAAAAATTACGCGCCCGGGTGGCGCAATGTTTGTTTACACGCTAGGCTGGCCCTTTCGCCATAATACTCGCAAAAGTGCGCTGATGATGGAAAAGGCTGCTCGTAGGCATGCACGCAGTACGCGTGCGCGTGGACTTGGTTGTTTGCTCATGATTGCCATGTATGTGTATAATGCACCTCGCATGTACTGTTGTTTGTATATACAGTGGCATAGAAGTCTGCAATCACAGACTCTAATTTGACAGTTTGACAAAATAAATCGAGGCTCTGTTTAGTTTGCTCTGTTTAGTTTTATGTTTTATATCCGTTCACATACCAGTCCTTATGGATTGCCAACTCGTAGTCAATCACAAGTATCCGCGTAAATAACTCGCTGGTATCCGTAAATAACTTGTCACAACTCGCAACAACTCTTAAAAATCCGTAAAAGGAGAGGCACATTTTTTGACATGTCAAAAATCTTCTCAAGATTGTCCACGGATTGATTTTTACGTAAATAACTCGTAAATAGCTCGTAACAATCCGTAAGTATCGTAAATCGCTCGCAACAACACGTAACCATCCGTAAAAGAATCCGTAAATGACTCGTTACATTTTTTTAACGTTGTGTTGCGGTTAGTTTACGATTTGTTTACGGATTATTTACGGATTATTACGAATGCTTACGTGTTGTTTACGATTTCATTCGGGTCGTGTTACGATGGCTTCACGGATTGTAACGAGTTATTACGAGCACTTAAGAGTGGGTCCACGTAAATATTTCATATGTGTCCTCGGCATTTTTATTAATTTTTTTAATATGAAAGGACTTGGTAAGCAAGTAACCAAAATTGAAATTTTTTTTTTTCTTTTGCCCGTTGCCACGGTAACAGGCCATTCTGTGTTTTGGTAATTTTTGGCCAGTTTTGGGGCTGCAAAAACAGTTTTTTTGCTTATTTAAAAAAATCACCCAGCCAAATTACAAACTTTTATCACAAAATCAACTATATCATTACAAAGTATCATCCTTGCCCTTACTTGAGACAACAAATTATTGCGAAACGCTGTTGTACAGACCATTCTCGAAATAGGGGGGAACAATTTTTTACGCGACAAATAAAGAGTTTTTGGCATCATATCTTAACATCTTGTCTTTTGTAGTTAAAAAAGGTGGTTGTTTACCTTAATTTTTATCATCCAAAAAATTAACGTTGACGTACCGTTGAACCACGTGGAGATTGTGCACAAATACCCAACCGACTTCAACAAATACCTCCCCTAAAAAGGGCAATAATAATCGATAAATTGTGAAAAATCGTGCTTCGAACCCACTTATTTGTGTCCATGGATACATTAAAAAAGGATGTAGCAGTGATATACTGAATTTTTTAAAAAATCTTGCGTTTTATCGTGTTGTTTTCGAACGAAAATGGCAGAAAATGACATCTCCCCAAACAAATTCCGTGTAGATTGTGCCTGTGTACCTGGCTTTGCGGACGTTGTATGAATCACTGAATTCGGGGAGCGATGCACGGAGCAAATTTGTACGTGTTTCATTGGTGAGCTTTGAGGTAGCAATATATTGATCACCGCGGACATACGTCACAGGTCAGCGCGCCGATGAAAACAATACGCGCTGACACTGCACTGTAGCATACAAGACTGCGCGCGCGATCATCGTTTTTACCGGCTCGGTGTACGTAATGACGCGTTTTTATGACAGTTCCCGGATGTCCGCCCCGATCTATACGTATTTACTGTGAGAGATGTGCAGCTCATGAGCGTGGAAGAATAAATGAGATACATTTCAACGTTGGGGGCGCACTTTGTTGAGCCCCCCCTCCGCCCCCCCCCCCCCCCCCCCCCCCCCCCCCCCACCCCTGTACCAGTAAATATATCTAGAAAGGCAACATGGTTCTTCGTTAGTAGAAGACTCATGAGGGCACTAATGTCATTGAGGGGAGGAGTCGTGTGTCCTACCTTAGCCTAGGTTATTTAGTTTTTTTAATTTATTGTAATCTTTAAAGATATTATACCATTTCATAAATAAATCTTTAAAGAGGGTAGTCATTTTCAGTTAACAAACTGCTTTCCAAAGGAGCCCTCTAAATACAAGAATTACTGATCACTATACTATTTCATAAATAAATTATTTTAAACAATAATATTGACGTCAAATTTGACGTCGATATAATATTCGCGTCATATTTCACGACTTTTCTCAAATATATATTGACGTCAATATTTGCGACAAAATTCATGACTTCCCCACAAAGTCGCGAATATTGACGTCAATATTGACGACAAAATTCACGATTTTCCCCGAAAGGCGCGAATATTGATGTTAAATTTTATTTTGACGCGATTTTTTTTCTATCAAGCTAGGTTTTGGCTAGTCTTGCTCCGAGACCGAGTTTTTCATTTGTGTCGGGGCGCGCCGTCGGTCTAGTCTATGCGGTTCATTAATCATCAATATTCCGAAAACGAGCTTATTGAGGGCGCCCTCGATTTTCACGAAACATCAGTGGATTTGTTTTAAAAGTAGGATACATAATTGCTTAAATTATCACGAATGGGTAAATTTGGGGGTTGTATTTTACAGTAAATCTCGTTTAACTGACCTGGCTAATGGATGGTTGGATGGCGAGAAAATCACGAAAAACAGCGTTTTTCTAGCGCAATCATTTTGCTTTATTGCTAGAATCATTATTTACTTTCAAATAAGTAAGATATTTCTTAATAATTCGGTAGTAAATATTTTTGAAATGTGCTAATGGTATATCTTACCTTCAGTTCACGAGATTTGTTTCTGAACTTAAAACAAATCTACTGATCTTTCGTGACAATGGAGGGTGCCCTCAATAAGCCCGTTTTCCGAGTATTGATGATTGATGAACTGCATAGACGGACCATGGACGGACGGCGCGCCCCGGACAAATGAAAAAAACTGGAGCAAGACTAGCCAAAACCTAGCTTGCTGGAAAATAGTTCGCGTCAAAATGTAGGTCCGGTCGTAAAATTTGACGTCAAATTTGAGGTCAATATTTGTGACTTTGGGGGAAAGTCATAAAATTTGACGTCAATATTGACGTCAATATTCGCGATCTGCGTTGTCTCTTCAGGGCCACCATAGATATGGGATCCAAGTGACAAGGGGTTTGAGAAAACTGTCAAATAATGGTCACGTTCGCTTGTGGTGTGATCATTTGCAAATACATGTACTTAAAGGCATGATACACCATTGGTAATTGCTCGAATTATCACGAATAAGTAGATTTGGGGGGTTGTATTTTATGGTAAATATCGTTTAACTGACCTGTCCGAAGTTTTACAGTCATGGATTCCGGGAAAAACACGAAAAACAGCGTTTGTTTTCAACCGGCGTCGAGCATTTATTCTTATGTTATCTTTGGGGGTTTTTTCGATCGCCGTCCGGCGATCGCGAATTTTTCTTTATCAAATTCTATTTTTCGGAATAATTACAGGATATCTAGCGCAATCATTTTGCTAAATGCCTAGAATCATTATTTACTTTCAAATGAGTAAGATATTTCTTAATAATTCAGTAGTAAATATTTTCGATATCTGCAAATGGTGTATACTACCTTTAATTCGGTTGCTTCATTTCAATTTTTAGTTATTGCCACATCAAGGGCGGAGCCAGTCTCCTATTTATTATAATGCTCACCATAAACAACCCGTGCAAAATGTAAATATCTAATTATTACTATAATTGTAATTGTTGTTGTGTTGGGGAGGTGCATGCTGGGGGGCATTCCTCTAGATCCGCTCCTTCACATAATCTTCAAATTAAGTATTAATTGAAACTAATCACCACAATCTAGTAATACATTTAAGGCTACTCATTTGCCTTAATTTTGTAAAACTATTTCAAGCACAATGTATAATATTTGTAATAAAGATAATTTAGTAATTAATAGAAGAATGGAATATTTAACTAGACAGGGTGCTAAACATAATCTGCCTATAGAGGGCTGTACAAAGATGTATATATTCATATATACATGTATGCACGTGCATATATTTATTAATGTGTGGATAATAATGTGCAAGTTCACCCAGTCATTTTTCTAATTGTTCAAAATTCGTGATAAGAATAGTAAACAAGCAGCTATAAAATTCAATTGATAAAAAGGTACTTTGAGGTTAAATGTACACGAACTGGAATAAAAGAGGGCATCACCATTGGCATTCCCAACCCAACATTTCTTAAGAAAAACATTCCCCCTCCTCGCGAGCGCCGGGAATAATATACCAAGCTTGTATTTGGTAAACTTTAATTAACCCTAACTTTCCAGTATCTGTGAACATTAAATTAATCATATTAAAATTGGAGCATTTCGAAACCAAAATCTGGTTAACATTTTGCCAAATTGACGGTAGGGTTGCACTTACACGATACTCCCAAAATACAGGTTACACAGAAAATATGTTTTTGTTACAACTTTACTACTTGGTACGAAACTGTATTAGGGACATGATGAAAACATTTTTTCTTCTTCTCACTTTAGCTAACTCGAACGTACGACTTATATGTCGTACGTACGACTTACATGTCGTACGTACAACTTATATCTCGTACGTACGAGTTGTATGTCGTACGTACGAGTTAAAACTCATAAGTCGTACGTACGACATATAAGTTGTACGTATGACTTAAATAACACTTTAAAGCTATCTGAGCAAAGGCTAATCTCACCAATAAACGGTCGGCAAACAATGCCAAGATGGCGGACAAACTTTTGCTATCTACCGAATGAGGCTCGGCGTAGGCCTACTTCCGGTATAAGTCATACATACTATATATATGTCGTACGTACGAGTTAGCTGAAGTGAGAAAAAATAATTATTTTCACCATGGCCCTAATACAGCTTCTTAACTTGGGAACATTTGGTAAAAGGAAACAAAACTACCAACTAGGAAAACAAAGCTTATGATGTGATCATTTGCAAATAAAGTCTTTAACTTATTCCATAACAAACAAGAAAGAGAACACTCAAAAGAATATTTCGTTCTACTCTTTCTAAAACTTTGCTTTAATTAATTTGCTTTAATACAAACTAACCCCTTAATTAGGTTGCTTTATTTCAAATTTCAGTTATTGGCACATCAAGGGCGGATCCAGAACATTTTCCAGGGGGTGGGCATATCAGGTGTTTTTGTTGTGAGATTGTTGCAAACAGGCGCAATATGGTTTCTATAGCCAGTCTCCCATTTATTATAATGCTCACATAAACAACCCGTGCAAAATGTTATTTAATTATTACTATATATGTAATTCTTGTTGTGTCGGGGGGGGGGGGGGGTAGGGGGGGGGGGGGGGGGGGGTAGGGGGGGGGGGGGGGGGTAGGGTAGGGGGGGGGATAGGGGGGGTGGGTGGGTAGGGGGGGCATTCCTTTAGAGCCGCTTCTTCACATCATCTATAAAGTAAGTATTAATTAAATCTAATCACTACATGCTAGTTAATACATTTAATGAAACTTTTTTGCCTGAATTTTGTAAAACTATTTCAAGCACAATGTATAATAATTTTAACAAAGATAATCTAGTAATTAATAAAACAATGGAATATTTAACTAGACAGGGTGCTAAACATCATCTGCCCATAAAGGGCTGTACAAAGATGTATATATTCATATATACATATATGCACGTGCATATATTTATTAATGTGTGGATAATAATGTGAAAGTTCACCCAGTCATTTTTCTAATTGTGCAAAATTCGTGATAAGTATAATAAACAAGCAGCTATAAAATCCAATTAATTAAAAAAGGTACTTTGATGTTAAATGTACACAAACTTGAATAAAAAGGGGGGGGGGGGGGGCATCACCATTGGCATCCCCAACCCTTCATGTCTTGATAAAAACATTTCCCCTCCTCGCGATTGCCGGGAATAAACCAAGCGTGTATTTGGTAAATTTAAATTAACCCTAACTCCCCAGTATCTGTAAAAAATCATATTACAATTAAAGCATTTTGAAACAGTTGTCCAATTCCAGAAACTGGTTAACATTTTGCCAAATTATCGGTAGGATTTTACTCACACGATACTTCCAAAATACAGGTTACACAGATAATATTTTTTTTACAACTTTACTACTTGGCTGTATTAGGGACATGATGATAACAATTATTTTCTCTAACTTTAGCTAACTCGAACGTACGACTGATATGTCGTACGCAAGACGTATATGCCGTACATGCGACGTATATGCCTTACATGCGACGTATATGTCGTAAGTACGACTAGTCTTGGTGCAAGACGTCCCTGCTATCACTCCACCAACCGCTATCACCCACGAACCGCTATCACAGGAACGTCTTGGGAATCTTGTGGTGAAAGAGGGCGTGGTCTTACTGAACAAGAATTGCATAATTCAACAAACGGCAATAAAATATTAGCGCACGCGCACTAACAGCAATAAGTGCATTGGTAATAAGCTGTACAGAATGGTACCGTTCCGCTGAAGTCTACGCATACAACGTGAACTAAATCGTGCAGACGTGCAGGTACTAGACTCATGACTTGAATGATTCATCGCACGCGCTCATCGGTTATACAAGCTACGTCATAATGTATGCATACGCACACTGAATTCTGCTCGGAATTTCCCGAGCAGAATTCACAAGATTTCCAAGACGTTCCTGTGATAGCGGTTCGTGGGTGATAGCGGTTGGTGGAGTGATAGCGCCCTCTATTAGCGGAAATTTGTGGAAATACAAAACAGGGACGTCTTGCACCAAGACTAAAGTACGACTTGTATACCGTACGTACGACTTAAAATTCATAATTCGTAAGTACGACATATAAGTCGTACGTATGACTTAAATGAAACTTTAAAGCTATCCGAGCAAAAGCTAATCTCACCAATAAACGGTCGGCAAACAATGCCAAGATGGCGAACAAACTTGTGCTATCTACCGAATGAGGCTCGGCGTAGGCCTACTTCCAGTATAAGTCGTACTTACGACATATAATTCGTAGGTACAAGTTACATTTGATAAGTCGTACTTACGACATATAAGTCGTACGTATGAGTTAGCTGACGTGAGAGAAATTAATTATTTTCACCATGGCCCCAATACAGCTTCGTAACTCGGGGACATTTGGTAAAAGGAAACAAAACTACTAACTTGAAAAACAATGTCGTACGTGATGTTTATGTTACGACGTCAACGTTAAATACTGCAAAACATGCAAATGCTTTGAACCAGTTACAACAATTGTGAGTCAAAATCTAAATAAACAATGTCGTGGCCGTACGTGACCCATGTGCAGCTCATAAAAGGTTTTACAGACGTAGCTCAACAGAAATACTGTTCATGAATCGTACTACTTATGATCAGTTGAACTAATCACGACATCCGAGTAACTCCAAGCGTAGAGCTAGACCAACAGCATCAACATGTATGTCAATAGGCTCAACGCGCACTACCGTCGCGACCAGACTTTTAGCAAATTGGTTGGTGACCGGGGTGTTGCCATCAGAGTTACCAATGAATACCTAAAAAAATAAGCAAAAATACAATCAAAACTTGTGACTTACAAAGCAACCAACAGCACTTCTTAATTAGAGTTTCATTATACTGCTTATCTTGAGATTTTAGTCTGCGTAGTTTTAGCCGTAATAGGTTACACAAGCAAGCGCATCTCACGTGAAATATGGAGAAAAAAGTTTCTCGCTTTTATGTTTTAAGAATACAAGATGTAAACAATAATTGAAATTGAAATAAAATCAACAAGACGAAGCATCAGACGCGGCAGGATGTTGAACAGCAACAAAATACATCTTCAAAGTCAAAAGAAACCAGAATAAAACTTAATATAAATTATATTTATTTTTGAAACACGATGCAAATCATTATTAAAAAAACAAATGTGATATAACAACCTTGATGTTTCCGTTTTCATCGGTCACATATTTGTTATCGGGTGAATACTTCTTCCGATACGCCACCCTGTACGTATTTACTGCATACAAGTTGGCGTCACCATCAATGAGGCCTTGTGTGATGACACCAGACAGCACAGTGCTCTCCACGAGGTCCACCTCAATCCAGACATCGACATAACTGAACACAAAGTATATATGACGGGTATCATAATTAGTTAGACCATATCATTGGTGAAAATGACAACTTGTTGTATTTGTTTGTTTACCAATATAATGCATATCGTATTGGTTGGACACATTAGTGGCAATGATTATTTGAACCAGTCAGTTTTTAGAGTGTAAACATGTACAGTCTGGTAATGACGGCAACACTGCGTCAGCTATTGTCCACAGTTTTACTAAATACATGTAATATGTTTATATCACTAATTTTAACGGGGCTGTGTGTTTCTGTTGTTTTTTTGGTGTTTTTACGGATACATACTATCTGGGTATCCAACCATGGACACCGTTCAGGCGTCCTTGCCAAGCACGCCAAGCGGCGCCTGAATCACTGGACGCTGTCATGCGATCGTCAGTGATGGATCCGTCTTCAAGCCCCAGTGGCTGTGGTGTCAAGCACTTAGCTGGTGGTAAAATGTGAGGACAAATCGTAAGAAGCACGTCATATTAGTTTTAGAACATTATGAGTTAGGGTGATGTGGTCCTTTGAAAACTACAGCTTTTCCGCATTACAGAGACAATAGTACATTTTCTAATCTAGAGCGCTCAAGCCAACAGGATGACTAAAACAATAATTCGGCTTCAGTTTAGCGAGACGTTCCTTCTAGAGCTACGAATCATAATTTGTTGTTCAAGAAATCAACTTTCCTAAAACAATTAAGCGATTGTCCTAATGTTGAAGTCTATACTATAGGCATATTATGTAGGATAAATTGTTACTAAAAGCTTGTAATTGTATAATTGTCTTCTAACGATAGTGGTATAGTGCTACAACATAGCGTCATCTAGATTTCAACCAACACTTTTGCTAGAGTTTTGAATTTCAGATGTTTTGTATTGAATACAAGGATACCTAGCTGTACACCTTTAATGTTGAGCACACCTGGGCCCAATGTCTTGGCTCTGCTAACCACAGAATTCCGCGCTTATGGTCAATATTTTCCGCTAACCGCGCTAGCAGAACAATTATGTGCTTACCATGTAAGCACAGAATCCTTAGTTACGGGATGTACGCATGCTCGGAGACCAAAATTTCTCGCTAACGCGTGAAATACGATTTTTCGCTAACAGGAAGCAGAGCCAAGAAATTGGGCCCAGAACATAGCCATTTGGCAGAGGTGTTTTACAAGCACCTTCTTTTCTGTTTTCTATGTCTATGAAAACTTACCAGCTGAGGAAACGGCACGCTTTCCTGGGCAACGCTTTCGTATCTCTTGCATGACTTGCTTCATCCAGTCACCCGGATTATCAGGATCAGGTTCTGGAGGGGGACCGGAGTAACACACTCTTGCCTCGCTATCCACGCCGACCAAGAGCACTGTAGATTCAAAGAAACACTTGCTAATTAGTGGACTTGTTAAGGAGCACAGTTCAGTGAAAACAATGTCGGTGACGATTAAAACCCACCGGCTCGCAGCGAGCGAGGCCAAATATATCAGGGTGTGCTACCCACAGATGCTGGCCTGAACCTGTCTCTGACCGTGCCTGGGTTCAGTCAATGTCCACAAAATCCTGGTGCGAACGGGTAAAATCTGTTTTACGATCGGGATTATTATGTTTTGTTTAATCTCGGTCGGTACATGCAGGACTTTTTTAATCTCTTTGCAGTTCACATTTTACCTATTAAGAGTGGGTCCACGTACGTATTTCATATGTGTCCTCGGCTTTTTTGTTTTAATATGAAAGGACTTAGTAAGCAAGCAAGTAAACAAAATGGAACTAACAAAAACAATTTTATGGCCCGTTGCCATGGTAACAGGCCATTTTGTGTTTTGTCATTTTTAGCCAGTTTTGGGGCCGCAAAAAATGTTTGTTTGCTTAATTTAAAAAATACCAAGCCAAAATACAAAATTTTATTACAAAATCAACTATATTATTACAAAGTAGTCATCCTTGCTCTTACTTGAGAACAACATTAAATGTTTTAAATGTAACCCTTATGCTATTTTGTAGAACATGCGTTAAAGCAAGTTTTTAGAACTTGTAAAATATTGTTCACCCTATTTTTGTCCCTCTGAAAGTAAACTTGCCAGGGGTCTCAGAATAATTTCGTTTTGTATTTGATTAGAACCAACATTGGTCATTCCATATCTGGTGAGAAAAGTTTTGGAGTTTGTATCCTATTATTAAAGGCAGTACTGCATCAAAAATTGTCATTTTCCCCCAAAACTGGAAAAATGAAATTCGAGCTTTTCCTTCAGTTTGCAGTAATAAAAAAAAATATATACTTTTATGAATCTGGCACCTTTTTTAAACCATAAGAATGAGTTGTAGGCCTGTGAATTAATCCTACTGAATAAGCAATTTAGACTAACCCCCTCCACAACATTGTTTACATACCATTTTCTGATAACATTTTATTAGTGGCACATCAAAAGAGGAAACAATACTTGTTGTAAAATAAAACATTATTTCTACAGAACCCAACTAAAGCATTATTTCTACAGAACCCAACATCCCCTTTAAGCGTATCATCCCTCAAAAACTCAGCTTCATTGCCTGAAAGTGTATTCGAAGTGTTGCGTTATAGTGCCCCCTAGAAGCGGGACTCGAACCTGCGACCTCCAGAATAACAGACCGGCGCTCTTCCAACTGAGCTATCTTGCCTTTGAGCTGCGTTTCAATCGCGTCGTGTTAATACCCCAGTCACAATTGGCTTGCGATGGGTTTGCGATTAGTTTGCGGCGGATTTATAGGCATTTTCGGCCGGGGCCCCACGGGACTCCTTGCGGCTGCCGGGTCATTTTTGGGCATCGGGCGGGCATCGAGTTACTTTTAACTCGGACTTAAAACCTGGTGCGGCGTTTCGCATCGCAAACTGATCGCCAATAAATCGGTCGATGCCTAGCCGATGTCCGGCAGGGCATCGCACACGTCGGGCGGGCGCCGAGCCAAATTTTTGACAACCCAGACAATCAATATATCTGCCAGGCGCCGCCCACACGCCGACCGGGTCCCGCCAGGCGTCCGGCCGACTTGGCGGTGCCTGGCCGGAAATCGGCAGGGGGCCAGACGGCGCCCTGCCGGCGCCCAGCCTGAAATCGGTCATGCATCGGCCGGGGCTCGCAGGGTAAAAAAAGCGGCTCTTCTACATCTACACACAGTTTATCACACAAGTTTCATAGTGCAAGTACTACATTTCTTCTTCAGCCACCAATGCAACAAGAACCAGGTTGTAGCGGTATAGCGTGCAAACGCCAACCTCTCCCTCAACCGGGCGACCTACACGCGCTGTGCAGGTGCCCGCAAGCGTTGTGGAGGTATCAACGGCATTTTCTTATTTAATGGCCCTGTCACACCAGAACATTTTAGGCCAACGCGTGAGTAGCGTGTTGTAATTTTGGCAACACGCTGGCAAACGCTAACCAACGCTAGGCCAGCGTTAGCAACACGATGAGCGCGTTACTCACACGCTGGGACACGCTGTCATACGCTGAGGAATTTTTTTTTAAATAGCTACAATTTCCAGCGTTTGCCAGCGTGTGACTGCACACGCTGGCGGCGCGTTTTAGATTCGTTACTCACGCGTCGAACACGCTAGGCGATCGTTATCAACCCGCTACTCACACGCTGGCGTACGCCGGCGTACGCTTGCGACACGCTGGTTATTGCCCTGCCACACCAGGACGTTTTAGGCCAATGCATGAGTAGCGCGTTAAAAATAGTTGATACGCTGGCAATTGCTGAACTTTCACAGAAAAAGTCAAGTGGAACCGTGATTTCAGCGTGTTCATACAGGTTGATAACGGGTTCATAGCGTATGCCGGCGCGTAAGTAGCGTGTGAGGAACGCGCTCAGCGTGTAATGAACGCATCACTGATTTATATAACAAATACGACAGCGGGTCGCCAGCGTGAGAGTAGTGGGTTGGTAACGATCGTCTAGTGCGTTCGACGCGTAAGTAACGGCCTTCTTGCGCGCCGCTAGCGTGTGCAGTCACACGCTGGCAAACGCTCAATTTGTTTAGGTATGTTGAAAAACGTATTTTTGTCTCAGCGTGTGACAGCGTGTTCCAGCGTGTGGGTAACGCGCTCAGCGCGTTGCGAACGCTGGCCTAGCGTTGGTCAGAGTTTACCCGCGTGTTGCCGAAATTTCAACACGTTTGCCTAAAACGTTCTGGTGTGACAGGGCCAATACTGTAGTAGCGCGTCATCTTTTTGTACAACTAATCATGTGTTCGTTGCCGTACGCTGGCGCGCGTTGGACCGCGCTACTCACGCGCTGGGCAGTCGTAAATCAGTCGTCGAGCGCGTTACTAACGCGTTATTCACGCGCTGGCGAACGCTATGAACCCGTTATTAACGCGTTATGGACACGCTGAAATCACGGTTCAACTTGACTTTTCTGTGGAAGTTCAGCGTTTGCCAGCATATCAACTATTTTTAACGCGCTACTCACGCGTTGGCCTAAAACGTTCTAGTGTGACAGGGCCATTAGGAAGGTCAGAGGAGAGCTTCTGCCGCCGGCCGTTGATCGCTGGCCACTCGACAGGCACACTACAGATGCCCGTCCGGCCGCCGTACGACCTGTACGAATTGGTTTGCACCCTGCCGGATACCGCAGGGGTATCGCAAGGACATAAGCAGGGCACCGGACGAGTGCCTGCCGGACACCGGCCGATAAACGGGCAAATAATTCGACCCCATTTCCAAGAAAATCGGCCGATCGCCGGTCGGCGACCCCCCGGGCCCCGTCATGGCAGCGTACGGGGCACTTTTAATTGTGACTGTGACCGCCATATCGCACGATCTTTCGCCGACCTCTACACGCCGGCCGATGCCTAGAAATCGCACACGCCGCCCGGGCTCCGCTTTAATTGTGACTGGGGTATTATCGTGTTCACGAGTTCACGAGTCGTATAATGGCGTTCTAATCGCCTGGTAACTCGTGTTCACCAGTGGTGAACTCGAGGTGGAGTTTTTTTCTCCATGTTCACGACTTCATAAACGAATAAAATACTTGCGCATGCGTGTTGGTTCACGTACGAGTTCTTGCGCGATAAAGGATGTCCCTACCGCACGACTAACTCGACTGTGCGCGTGCGTCTTAGTGAGTAGCGTTTGGAATACAACCTACTCGTGAACATGGAGAAATTCACGGTGAACACGATAAACACGACGCGATTGGAACGCATTCGACAGTGCGCCCGCTAACGACATGATTTATATTTATATCAGCTCCCTCGATCATGCAATGGTCTTTGCAAATTGCTTAAATGGAGCGTGACCTTTTAATTTAAATTCGACCATTCGAATATAGGCATAGCATCTTCACACAGTGAACTATCATTCAACGGTTGCGCTGGCCTGCGTTGCATATATAATTTGCGCTGCTTCATATAGGAATTCGTGCGCGCAGTACGTGTTGATAATCGCAATTCTGTGATCGCTGATTGGCTCTTTAGGAAAGCCTGCAGAAAAATAAAAACAAAGTTAAACCACTAGAGGCAATTTGCAAAGCCGTATGCGTGAGTGAGGAAGCCGGTCTATAACCGTGTCGTTAGCGGGCGCACTGCTTGAAAAGAATACGCGACGTACACGATGGATCAAATGCATTCGTCTTTTACAAAGACTATATTGCCCTATGTTGGCGGTATCCTAAATTGTCAGTATCTTTGTTCGAAGGCGCTAGTCAGAAGTCATAAACACCAGAATTCGTTGTGACCATGGATAACACTCAATGTTACGATACAACAAACCACACAAATAAACCAAAGGGAAACCTACTAAATGTGCATATATTGTTTCGTTTTGAATGGTTTTAAAAAATATGTTAGCTCTATAATAGTTCTAAGGCGGTGTTATAACGTAACACGTTAGATACACTTGTATTTGAGGGGCGACATGCTTAAAGGGGCTGTTTGGTTCTGTAGAAATAATGTTTTAGTTCACAAGTATTTTGTTCTCTTTTTATATGCCACTAATAAAAATGTAAGAAATGCTGTGGAGAGGGTTAGTCTAGATTTTCGCCGTCAAAAATGCAGCTTATTCAGTAGGAATAATTCACAGACCAACAACCCACTCTTACGATTTGAAAAAGGCGCCAGATTCATAAAAGTACAATGTGTGTGTGTATTATTACTTCAAACTGAAGGAAAACCTCAAGTTTTCTTTTTCCTTTTTATTTTGTAAATGACCATTAATGTGATGCAGTAGGCCTACTGCCTAAAGAAGACACAATCTCCCAAACCCTTCTCACCAGATATGGAATGACCAATGTTGGCTCTAATCCAATCTAATAGGAAAATATTCTGAGACTCCTGGCAAGTTGACTTTAAGAGAGACACAAATAGGAGAAAATTACAATTTTGCAAGTTCTAAAAACATGTTCTAAAAATAGCATAAGGGTGACATTTAAAACATTAATAACTGTTTTCTCAATTAAGGGCAAGAATGATTCTTTGTTATGATATAGTTGATTTTGTGATATAGTTGATTGTGCCTTTTTGGTTGGGTGCCTCTTTAAAATAAGCTAAAAAACATTTTTGGCGGCCCCAAAACTGGCTAAAAATGCCAAAAACACAAAATGGCCCGTTACTATGGCAACAGGCCATAGAACAAAAATAGTTTGTTATTAAAAACAAAATGCCAAGGACACTTATATACAATATTTACGTGGACCCACTCTTAAAAAGAATATTTGCTTATTTGACTTCCAATTTTATGTTAAAAATATGTTGTCGAGCTTAACTTCGAAAATCAGAATAAAGATAACAACGCAATAAATTGCACCACCTGAACAAACAGGTTCCGTGGACCAAAGTGATTTCTTTATTTTAACTTATGCGCTAATTGTAAGACCGCTAGAAGATTATTAAAAATAAATAATAATAAACCCTAAAAATGAAAATTGATGTGTGTCACGCGAAATCAATATTAAATGACACCATCTGCAACTGGATTGAAACTGAATTAATATCGGTAGATTAAGATGAGATGGTAGAAGAAGACAGCTAGGTTAGTGAAATAGCCTTGATGGCATCATAATTACCAAGCACCGTCATTCAAACGGGCCGTGTAATAACAGACACGTCTATGGAAACAACGTTGACTAATACGCCACTCGTTTCCACCCATTCCTCTCCACAGAGTTGTAATTGACTCGAGTCAGTAGCGAGCTTTTGATTCGTGACGGAAGACAAAGAAGAAGGGAAGCCGAACGAAAACATCAATCCGCGCATGCGCGAAACGGAACCTGTCTTCGTCTTTTGTTATAACCCTTAATGTCCATAGGACTTTTATATAGTAGTACTAGTAGTCTAGAAAAAATAATTTTTGACCTCACACAAATTACAAAAAAAATTGTTTTCACCACAATGCATTTCTAAAAGGTCCCCGAGATGACATAATAAAAGTCTCTTAAAATTCAAGTGGTGGAAATATGACAAATTTGCATGAATCGTTAATTCCTGCCGCGTAATATATTTATTCCCATATTTGGGTATATATTTTTATTTTATGTTTGAAAAGTTTATTTTGGTGATTCTACTTACATATTCTTACTTCAATAACATTTTCTAAAGCATAAGTGACTGAATAATTATGTGAACATAGTAATTATTTAAAATGACAACTTCGTGAGCCCATAAATGTGCCCATAAAGGGCTGTACAAAGATGTATAGATTCATACATGTATATACATGTATGCACGTGCATATATTTATTATAGTGTGGATATTAATGTGTCATTTTTCTAATGGTGAAAAATGTGTGATAAGTATAGTAAACAAGCAGCTATAAAATACAATTAAGAAAAGCATTCCCCCTCCTCGCGATCGCCGGGAATATACCAAGCTTGTACTTTGTGAATTTTAAATTGCACTACCCGAACAAACAAATGTTTGGTTTGCCCAGGTTCCATGGATAAAAGAGAGTTTTTTACTTTTAACTTATGCGCATAGTCTAAGAGCTAGAAGATTATTTAAAAAATATAAACCCTAAAAACGAAAGTCAATGTTGGTCAACTGGATTGAAACTGAATTGATACCGGTAGATTCATTTGAGATGGTAGAAGAAGATAGCTAGGTGAGTGAAATAACCTTGATGGCATCATAATTATCAAGCACCGTCATTCAAACGGGCCGTGTAATAACAGACACGATTATGAAAAACATCCTTGACTAAAAGTAATACGCCACTCGTTTTCACCCACTCCTCTCCACAGTGTTGTAATGACTCGAGTCAGTAGCGAGCTTTTGATTCGTGACGGAAGACAAAGAAGAAGGGAAGCCGAGCGAAAACATCGATCCGCACATGCGCGAAATGGAACATGTCTCTGTCTCTTGTTATGTCTCTTGATGTCCATAGGACTTTTTATAGGGTAGTTGTCCAGGGAAAATAAGTTTTGACCCCACACAAATTGCAACAATTGTTTTTTTATCACAATACATTTCTAAAAGGTCCCCACAATGACATATTAAAAGTCTCTTGAAATTCAAGTGTTGGAAATAGTATGACTAATTTGCATGAATCGTTAATTCCTGCCGCGAAATATATTTATTCCCGTATCCTTACTTCAATAACATTTTCTAAAGCATATAAGTGACTGAATAATTATGTGAACATAGTAATTATCCAATATGATAACTTCGTGAACCCATAAATGTGCGCACATTACCAGGGATGTAGTCGAGTCCATCACAAGTCCCTGCAAGTCCCTGTAAGTCCCCGCAAGTCCATCACAAGTCCTTCAGTTCCAATTCCAATCACAAGCTATTCAAATCAGCTTTGACAAAAGCATTCCTTTGTCATTGTTCATCCAGTTACTTGTGACTGCTTTTATGAAAGGACTTGTGACTGGCTTCATGAAGGGACTTGTGAATGGACTTGCAGGGACTCGACTACAACCCTGCACATTACACTGTCTTCAGATATCACCAAGTAGTAAGTAATGGTGAGCTTCATTGGTGCGATATGAATATCAGACTCTTGTAAAAATCGGACTCATTTGTTTCTCTTTGGTATCAATAAGTCCGTATTTCATAGAGTGTGAAATTCATGCTACACCCGTTTTTAGGTGCTTCACTGAGAGGAATCACTGAGACGAAAATCTTCAAGCAAATATCATATCGGAAGTTAGGTGCTATTAATAAATGATTTTCATATTTCCATGCGTTATTTGAACTATCCTAGTCTATCCTATCCAAACTAAATCGGTATTTCCTTCATTTTTGACTGATGACGTCACCATGCAAACCTAAATGTACACGTCATGATACTAAAATGTATCATGCCCTAACTTTCGAAGGCTAATTTTCGTGAGCTATAACTCTCGTGATTGGTATTTTTGTTCTGACATAAATATGCAACTGGACTATGGAACTGTGCAGTGTCTATAGGTTTTCTCGGCTATTTGAAAAAAACAGTATTCAAATTCAACAACTCTTACATTCGATTTTTGTACACGGTTTTACCAAACCAATTTAGTTTGGGTCACTTTTTTAAACACAGGGCCGAGAATATTCATCACAGATCGAATTCGTCGAAGCTGTTGCCAAAAAAGCAGCATTTAGAGATCGAAGTCGTCTTATTTCAAATAATTTTAAACCAATGTTAAATAAATTAGACTGATGTGTGCTTGTCTATAACATTATTTGTTGTTGACAAATTCGAACAAAGAGTATATGGCTGCATTCCTAATATTTTGAATGGGTAATAATGGGTAATAATGGGTAACAATGGGTAATAATGGGTAATAATGGGTAATAATGGGTAATTAATAATGGGTAATTAATAATTAATTTTATAACTACAAGATAAAATACATTATTCTCCACAAACACACGGTGGTCCAAACTCTATTCGAATCAGCTGATGGTTGCCTTGGTGCAGTAGTAAATATTATGAATGAACTGCCACCTGGCCCAAACCTTGCTGGCAGAAAGCCAACGAGCGCGGGTCTGCACGATAATTACCCATTGAAACAAAGCGAATCTTTGAATTAGAAATTGATTTCCGAGGGTGCACGATACCCCCTCCTTCCAACCCAACTACTTAATTTCTATAGTAAACAAGCAGCTATAAAGTCCAATTGAGAAAAACATTCCCCCTCCTCGCGATCGCCGGGAATATACCAAGCTTGTATTTTGTACATTTTAAATTGCAATACCCGTTTGATTTGACCAGGTTCCATGGATAAAAGAGTCAGAGTTCTTTACTTTTAACTTATGCGCATAGGCCAAAGAGCACTTAGAAGATTATTAAAATAAAACACTAAAAAAAAATAAAAAACGAAAATCGATGTTGGTCACGCGACATCACTATTAAATGACACCACCTGCAACTGGATTGAAACTGAATTAATACCGGTAGATTAAGATGAGATGGTAGAAGAAGACAGATAGGCGAGTGAAATAACCTTGATGGCATCATAATTATTAAGCACCGTCATTCAAACGGGCCGTGTAATAACAGACACGATTATGAAAAACAACCTTGACTAAAAGTAATACGCCACTCGTTTCCACCCACTCCTCTCCACAGTGTTATAAGGACTCTTGTCAGTGCCGAGCTTTTGATTCGTGACGGAAGACAAAGAAGAAGGGAGGCCAAGCGAAAATATGATCCGCACATGCGCGAAACGGAACATGTCTCTGTCCTTTGTTATGTCTCTTGATGTCCTTAGGACATTTTATAGGGTAGTAGTCCAGGAAAAATAAGTTTTGACCTCACACAAGTTGCAACAATTGTTTTTTTACAACAATGCATTTCTAAAAGGTCCCAACAATGACATATTCAAAGTCTCTTGAAATTCAAGTGGTGGAAATAGTATGACTAATTTGCATGAATCGTTAATTCCTGCCGCGAAATATATTTATTCCCATAAATTATCCTTACTTCAATAACATTTTCTAAAGCATATAAGTGACTGAATAATTATGTGAACATAGTAATTATCCAAAATGACAATTTCGTGAACCCATAAATGTGCGCACATTACACTGTCTTCAGATATCACCAAGTAGTAAGTAATGGTGAGCTTCATTGGTGCGATATGAATATCAGACTCTTGTAAAAATCGGACTCATTTGTTTCCCTTTGGTATCAATAAGTCCGTATTTCATAGTGTGAGAAATTCATGCTACACCCGTTTTTAGGTGCTTCACTGAGAGGAATCACTGACACGAAAATCTTCAAGCAAATATCATATCGGAAGTTGGGTGCTGTTAATAAAGGATGTTCATATTTCCATGCGTTATTTGAACTTCTTGATAAAGTCTATCCTATCCAAACTAAATCGGTATTGCCTTCATTTGTTACTGATGACGTCACCATGCAAACCTAAAATGTACACGTCATGATACTGAAATGTATCATACCCTATTTTTCGAAGGCTACTAGCTTTAACTTTCCTGATTTGTATTTATGTTCTGACATAAATATGCAACTGGACTATAGAACTGTGCAGTGTCTATAGTTTTTTTCGGCTATTTGAAAACATTTTTTATTAAAATTCACCATACATTTTTTCCTTTTGATTGGTTTGAAAAAAATTATGGTAGGCCTATAATAGTTCTAAGGCGGCGTTATAACGTAACACTTTAGATACACTTGTATTTGAGGGGCGACATGCTTAAAGGGGCTGTTTGGTTCTGTATAAATAATGTTTTAGTTCACAAGTATTTTGTTCTCTTTTTATATGCTACTAATAACAATTAATTTTATCACTACAAGATAAAATACATTATTCTCCACAAGCACACGGTGGTCCAAACTCTATGCGAATCAGCTGATGGTTGCCTTGGTGCAATAGTAAATATTATGAATGAATTGCCACCTGGCCCAAACCTTGCTGGCAGAAAGCCAACGAGCGCGGGTATGCACGATAATTACCCATTGAAACAAAGCGAATTGATACAATGTAGCAAATCAGGTTCACCGGCTACATACTATACGTAGGGCGCGCGATAGAGCGTCACACTTCGGCTTAGATTTTCGAAGCAGCTACACCAAAAGAAACCCACCGCCTCCCCTTCGCCGCCAGATTGATAAATATACACAAGTATACATTATACTAAACCTAGGCAGGAATTGGCTGGGAGCGACCGGCAGTGAGTCCATTTAACTAATAAACAAGTTACATGCCCCAATAGTTCTTAAGTAAGTCTCAATTTGAAGTTGTACGTTAAAATAAAATTTTACAAGTTGTGTTTAATCTTAAAAAAACTACACGCCAAACACTCGCTTGTGCTAGCGGGGTTTATTCCAACCGTCTGTACTAACGGTGGAAAAAGCGGCGTGTTTGTTCCAATTTAGTGTTTAGTAATTTACATAAAATTAGCATAAATTTAGGTCACGTGACAAATATACAAACACTGTGGTTAGCGCCCATTGCACTCGTTCTGCTATAGGTTTATGAAAACAACGTTGACTATTATACGCAACTCGTTTCCACCCACTCCTCTCCAAAGAGTTGTAATTGACTCGAGTCAATCAATAGCCATAGCTTTCGATTCGGGACGGGAGACAAAGAAAGGAAAAAAGCCGAGCGAAAACATCGATCTGCGCATGCGCGAAACGGAACATGTCTCCGTCTGTGTTATGGTCTTTAATTAGTCAGGTTTCTTATGTATTTTCGTTCAATTTTTGTGTAGATTTGCTAAACTATACATTTTTAGAAACGTTAGGATATACTTGACATGAAAACCAATGTTTACAGTTGATCTTAGGTTCTTTATGGCGGCCATCTTGGATTTTTTTAATAGCATTTTGATGACGTCGTGATGATGTCACACATTTTTCACAATTGTGTGCATAATTCTATGACCCAATAAACATATCAACACCAATTTTGAATGTATTATGTTCTGTTGGTGAGATATGGTTTAAAGGTCCAAAAATGAAACGATGAAAAAAATCACACGATGACGTCATCATTATGTCACTTCAATTTATATCTATAACATATCCAGCCATACCAGCATAATAAGATTGAACCCAATCGGACTTATACTTCCAGCGATATAGGGCATTGAAAAATGTGAATCTTTAATGTGACACCCAATGACTGTTCATGTGTCACGTCACATTAAAGAACAATTTTTTTTTTAAGAACCTAAAAACAAATCTAAACATTGGTTTTCTAACGTTTCCAAAAATGTATAGTTTAGCAAATCTACAAATGAAGTGAACGAAACTTTCAATATGTACATTATGAACCTGACTATGATGTCCATATGACTTTGTAAAGGGTAGACGCAGGTTCAACAAACTATAAGCGGTACAGTGAACAGTAACCAGTTGGCTTGACAAAACCATGGCAAAACTCTTGTGGTTATGTGGTTACCCAAGCCCATTTAGATACAACAGGACGCGTACATGTTCGGTCTCGCGCATGCGCAGATCGATTATTTTGCTCGGCCCACTGTCCTCTTTGTCTCCCGTACATAATCGAAAGCTCGCTACTGACTCGACTCGACTCGGACTCGAGTCACAATTTCGAGGCTGTGATTGCGAAACGCTGTGAAACCGTCCATTCCCAAAATAGGGGGGAACAATTTTCTAACGCGAAAAATAAAGAGTGTTTGGCATCCAATGTTAACATCTTGTCTGTTGTATTTGAAAAGAGTTGTTATTTACCTTAAATTTTATCATCCAATGACAAAAATTATATTTAAAATGAAAAAAGCAGTCGAAAAAAATAAACGTTGACGTACCGTTGATGCACGTGGAGATTGTGCATAAATACTCAAATGACGTGAACAAATACCTCCCCTAAAAAGGGCAATAATAATCGATAAATTGTGAAAAATCCTGCTTCGAACCCACTAATTTTTGCTCATGGATACGTTAAAAAAGGATGTAGCAGTGATATACTGAATTTAAAAACAAATCTGCCTGTGAACCCCATGCATTTTATCGTGTTGTTTTCGTACGAAAATGGCAGAAAATGACATCTCCCCCAAAAAAATCCGTGTAGATCGTTCCTGTGTACCTGGCTTTGCGGACGTATCGGAAAAAAAACTGAATTCGGGGAGCGATGCACGGAGCTCATCGAGTGGAAATGTGTACGTGTTTCAATGGTGCGCTTCGAGGTGGCGATCTATAGGCTACGTATTTACAGTGTGAGATGTGCGGCTCATGAGCGTGGAAGAATGAATGAGATACATTTCAACTTTGGTGGCGCACTTTGTTGCCCCCCCCCCCCCCCCCCCCCCCTCCCCTGGGGAGGTGACATTTTATTTAGTCTAATTATTTAGACTAATTATAAGAGTGTTGCCATTTTAGTTGCTCCTGAAACGGGTCTCCATTTAACCAACAGGGAGAGTGATACGGAAGGCAGATGGGTTAAAGGGGATGTCACATGGGACAGTCAAACTTTGTCATTAATTTTGATTTATGCGCCAAATGTTCTCGACCCAAGAGTTAAATTCTTTGAGGCTATTAGGGACAAATTTACCATCACTAATAACCTTATTATGGGGGGGGGGGGGGGGGGGGGTTAACTGCCAGACCCGGTCTAACATGCAAGATAGAATTGTTGATGCTTTGCATAATCTTATCACTGCAAATGACCTCATTGATACCTGGGACAGCCTTTGTCCAGAAAATATAGGCTACACATTTTATCACAAGGGTCTCAAACGATCCAGCAGAATTGATTACCTCTTTTTTTCGAGGAATTTAATGTGTAAAATTAACCGTTTGCACTCAGCCCCGCGCTACATCTGACTTATAAGTCCCTTAAAAGCTACTGGGGGTCTAAATATTCCCAAAAATATAGCCTTATATGAGATTTGTACACGGTAAATGATATTTGTATACAAACTAGCAACACGTACAAAATCTTCGAAAACAGGCCTGAGTTTAAAGGGTTAATAATATTTTATCCCTTCTGTTTTTGTTCCTACCCTGTCTTTGATCTAACCCACACTGACCTCACCCTTTAATCCCTCAGCCTAATCCTCCTTTTGTTGATAGTTCCTTTGGACTCTGTGCTTTTTCTTTTGTGTTTCTTTTGCCATCCATGATGTGCATCATGCTGGACGTTGTCCTATATGTTTGTTTCTTGTACACAGTCATTTAGTCTCTGAAGAAGATCTTGTTCGAAATATTAGGCCCTCTTAACTTATTTGATTTGTATATTTCAAGTCATTCCAGCCAGTAAGCAGTTTGCAGCAGTTTTATCCTTATTCATAATAATATTTCGGTTAGCTGTCCGGGTATAACTGATCACAAAGTTGTTGATTTGCGTCTCGATGACAGTAATACGGTTTGTTGCCCCGGTAGATGGATTTGTAATAACACTCTTTTAGACGATAATCAGTGCAAGGAAAGGATTTATATTTTCTGGAATTATTGGAGAACCAAAAGTGTCACCTCGATTTCTGTAATAGCCTCCTTTCTGGGATTCCGGCTCGTCAAGTGCAAAAGATGCAGGTTGTGCAGAACTCTGCAGCTCGTCTTATTTTTCGCATTAGGAAACATGAATCTGTGTCTTTTCTCCTAAGAGAATTACATTGGCTACCCATTCACTCTCGCATTTCATTCAAAATGTTGTTGTTGGCATACAAATGTTTGTATAATTTTGCGCCACCTTATTTGATAGAGCTGTTAACATTGTACACACCATCAAGAAATCTTCGTTCTAATAAGAAAAAATTGTTTGTTATTCCACCAGTTTCGACCAGGTCATATGGTGAACGCAGCTTCGCTCACACTGCTTCAACCCTATGGAACAATCTCCCGGATCATTTGAAAAATATTGATTCCATTGATAAGTTCAAGATTGCTTTAAAGACGCACCTATTTAACATTTAGGTCCTGCATTTTTGTTTGAAACCTAGTACATCTTGTATTTGTATTTTGTTGTCTTTTTTCTTTCTCTACAGCGCATAGGGACATGTTTAATCACTATGTGTTATGCGCTATATAAAAATGGTTAATTATTATTATTATTATTACAATAATCTCATGGATTGGTGAGATTTGGGTAAGATTACAATCAAAGAAATCATCACTGATTATAGTAAAGAGAAGCACCACAAGGAAAAGCAGATACAAACCTAATACGGAGAGGGTGTACAACAACATGTTAGCTGACGGGAATTCTAGTTCTGATCAAATAAAAAATATTGAAGATCAACTTAAGGAGTACGAGACTCAAGAATGGGAAAAGGCCAAATTAAAATGCCATACTTGTAATAGGGTTGATGGAGAAAAGCCCACCAGGTATTGTTTTTGAATTGGAAAAGCAATTGGCTAAAGACAAAATGATGATTGTCTTCAAACAGAAAATGGCAACGTGGTTTCTGAGCCGATTCAACTGATTAGATGTGTCAATGATGTTTATAAAAAATTGTTTGCCAAAGAAAACATTCACCTGAATCGGACAACAAAAATTATTAATTCCATTGATCTCATTAATTTGGATGAGGATATTAAAAATGAGCTTGACGACATCATCACAGAAGGAGAGTTGACACGAGCTCTTTTTCAGATGAAAACAAGTAAAACCCCTTAGTCTGAAGGGCTCACGGTAGAATTTTATCAATCCTTTTGGCCGTTTTGTTTCTTAAATGTAGACTAGACAATTGTTGCCAAAACCATTACTAATCGCTTGAGTAAGGCCGTGTCCCATATTATAGGAGAGGAGCAGAGTTGTGGTGTTCATGCAGGGAAGAAATATTCATGATAATCGTACTATTTTGAGAGATGTGACTGATTATGCTAATATTTTTAATATCCGGGCAGCACTTTTGTCAATAGATCAAGAAAGGCTTTCGATCGAGTGGAGAGAAATTACCTGTTCTTAGTCATGGACAAAAATTGGCCTCCCTGCTAATCTTATTGACTGGATTAAGGTCTTGTACACAAACACCAGAAGCAGTGTTATTGTAAATAATTGTATCAGTGAGTCGTTCGAAATGAAGAGAGGTATTAGGCAGGGTTGTCCTTTGTCCCCTCTACTTTACGCAATTAGTGTGGAGGGCCTAGCCTCAATTATTCTCCAAAATAACAGGATTTTGGGCATTCAAATTCCAGGTATCAACAACACATTCAAAATTGTGCAGCACGCCGATGACGTGACCATTTTTGTTACAGAAGAGGATGATTTCGGCATTTTGTCCAGCATTTTCCGAATTTATAACGAACATACAGGAGCCAACATTAACATTGATAAATCTGCCGGGCTCTGGATCGAAGAGTGGAAACGCAGAACGGCCAACCCTGCCTCGTACACATTTGTTCATAATAGCCTGAGCATTTTAGGAATTCGTTTTGGAAACTGCGTCAGATTGGAGGAGAATTGGGAGCCGCGTGTTAATAAAAATCAAAAGTACATTGAATCGATGGAAACACCGCAACCTTAACTTGAGGGGAAGAGCTATTATTCTCAATACAATGGTGGGGGCGGGATTGAGTTATTCAGGAACTATTCTCCCTTGCCCCGATGATTTGGTCAAACAGCTTGAGAAATATGCGTGGGATTTCTTTTGGAGCGGAAAAAGCAAACAAATCAAGCTCATTACGCTCAAGGGCCCTACTAAGCAGGGAGGAATGGGAGTTATAGGCATCCCCCTAAAATTAAGTGCACTTAAAGTTAAGAATCTTGTTAGGTTTTGTAGTTGTACAGGGAAGTGGGGTGACTCAATGGAATTTTTGATTAGTCAAGCTAGTGGAAATTATCGTCTCGGGTGGTTTATTTGTAATAACCCGGGGGCAATTCATGTTAACACCCCGGCCTTTTACATAAACCTTATTAATACATTTAACCGCGTTAGTGGTATTAATTATGTTGTTTCCTGTTTTAATGAAGTAAGATATATCACGTTATGAAAAAAATTCGACCATTACCAAAAACAATTTTTTTATGGACAGTCCTGTTTTAAGAAGTTTTAGTTTGTTTAGGTACATTGTGCGTGCATGATAAAAAGGTTGTCACTGCTAAGGAAATTTCGAATTCCTGTAACTTGAAAATTATAAATGCTGGGCGTCTTGTAGGAAGACTACGAACTAATATTGACGATCGTTTTATTCAGGAAGACCGAGAAGGTCCAAGTAATCACATTGTTAATAGTTATTGTTTGACCAGCTATGATAATATTGATAGTGATGATATGCCTGTAAACCAGTTAACGGTTAAGGGTGTTTGTAATAATTTGATTACCAAGAATTTTGTTTCTCCCATTTTGTAAAACCAAGTGGCAAACCATTTTACAGCTGGCTGTTCCCCGGAACTTATTGGCGCCCCAAAAACAACCTTCTTGATCACGGCGATAAAGACATCTGGTTTTACATCGAATCTTGCCCACCAAAGAAAAGCTGTACATGATGGGTATTTCTGGTGATGAATTATGTTGCCTCTGTGAAACAAATTTGGAGACTATTCAGCATTTATTTATTCATTGTCAAAAAAACTCTCCAGTGCTGGCTCTAGAATTCGACTGTCATAGAATTCTGGGATACGGTAGATATATGGACGATATTGCCTTATTTTTGACAGGAGAGATGTTAAAGACAATTTGGAATGTTAGATGTTCTTTGTCCACTAAAGAGAACAAAGACACTGGTCGGGTTACTAATATGATTCTCGACAATTTCAAATGCAGCCTAACAAAACCCATTAGTTTAGAATATAAACGTCTCAGTCCAGCTTTATTTAGTTATACATTTTGTAGGTACATTGCTTACTCTGTACTTTTGTATAATATATAATTAATGTGGATTAATAAATACCTAGGAGAGTTGAAGGCTTCTGATTGGCCGAGACTCGATCACGTGCAGGGCATTATATTGTAACGTAGATTTCTCTGGGGTCGACTACACACACAAGAAGGACTCCTGACGCAAGTATTCCTCTATTTCCGGTGATTCTCTGCCGTTTATTGTGATCTCTTGCCAACCAAACATGGACTTCAAGCTCACACAATCACGCGGTACCAGAACTGGTCAGAACCAGTTCGGCGCTTGCGCAATCCAAAGGCGGGTTTCCGGGGCGATCCCACCATCGTGGAATCGCTCCAGCGCCCTCTACCGCCCAACCGGCACGGGCGTTACAATATGTAGTAATATCATGGGTTTTCCAAGGGCCGTTTTCTAAACCCCGGCTTTGGGCTGCATTCTGGCCACATTACATTTTCCTAGTTCCGGATCGCAAACAATATTCAGGCTGTTTTCGGCAAGTCTAATCCTCGAAATTTAAATGAAATAGGTTTAGTAGTTTACCTTGAGTGATGGAGAAACTACAGTTTTTGTTTCGATATTTATGCTCTTCTTTATTTGAAAATACGACGTCAAATATACCGACATCCCTTTTTCTAGTTGCGGATCAGTTTAACCAATTCCGGATGGAGTAAAAAACTGCTTCGTACATGAACAATTATCACGCTAGAACCAACCCGAATCAAGCCTATATTTCTGATAAAGTATTCATTAATTTATATAAATATACAGTTTAAAATAAATTTCAAATACTTTCACTTCCAATAAAGTTTAAAAAGAGGACTTGCAAGGAAATGCTTTGAAATGTTTTGTCCGTGTACGTGTGTGGCGCGCGGCAACGAGCCGATAAACTTTGTCGCACTTTGTAGAAATTTCTCCATGGTCCAACAGAACACGTCATATGAAATCGCTTGCGCGCGTGTAGTTGATGCATGTATTTTACGGGCGATCCGGAACTAGGAAAAAATGAATGTTCAGTCTTTGGCAGATTTTTTAATACTGGAGACTTTTAGACTTATTTAAGTTATTTTTACTTATGTATCAAGAAGCTTGTATTTTTCTTTTCAAAATGCACTTCATCTAAACAAAATAATATTGGAGACCAAGCCATAACAAGGTAGGTTTTTATTTGAAGCGATCCGGAACTAGGACAAATCCGGAACTAGGAAAACAACTGTACCACTGCTAAACTACATGAACAAAGCCAAAATACGGAAACGAAGCTGCGTTTGTAAAACGGCCTAGAAGAAGCCGCGAAGTCGCGAAATTCGGAGTATTTTCACCATTTTTCTCGTTCAAAAGGTATTTATTAAAGGTAATAACAGTGCGAGAACCCGGTTATTACTGTGTGGTAATGACCGGGTTGGGGGATGACCGCTGGTAATGGACCTCGCCTTCGGCTCGATCCATTACCAGCGGTCATCCCCCAACCCGGTCATTACCACACAGTAATAACCGGGTTCTTGCACTGTTATTACCTAAATAAACGACGTCTTAGAACTCTAACGGAGACCAAACAAAATAAAAAATAATAGTAATAATAATAATTAGTACTCCCACAATGTGCGTGTATCAAATTACAATTATTATCCCTGTTCACCAGGAACGAGACCATTTCTGCAGACCATTTCTGCAGCATGTACCCCTTATTCCTGGGTGGAGGGAGGCAAGTGTAGCAAAGTGTCTTGCCAAAGAACACTAGCACCGTGTTCCCTGCAATGATTTGAAGCCACGTACCACCATACAGGAGTCAAACACCGTAACCACGGAACACAGCGCCCCGCTATGATAAACAACCGGGGATTTGTCGTCTGTTTTCGGGAACGGCAAGACGTTATATGTTGGTTCCTTTCAACCAGATGTTTAAAACATCCAAAACATAATATTTTTGGGGATTTAATTCCTCGATGTTAAACATTTGCTTTCAAATTCTGTGACGTCATTGGTTGGGTGCTGTTAATAAATGATGTTCATATTTCCATGCGTTATTTGAACTTCTTGATAAAGTCTATCCTATCTAAACTGAATCGGTATTCCCTTCATTTTTGACTGATAACGTCACCATGCAAACCTAAATGTACACGTCATGATACTGAAATGTATTATACCCTTCGTGATTTGTATTTTTGTTCTGACATAAATATGCAACTGGACTATAGAACTGTGCAGTGTCTATAGATTTTCTCGGCTATTTGAAAACATTTTTTATTTAAATTCACCAACTCTCACATTCGATTTTTGTACACGGTTTTACCAAACCAATTTAGTTTTGGTCACTTTTTTTAAACACCGGGCCGAGAATATTCATCACAGATCGAATTCGTCGAAGCTATTTTTAAAAAAGGCAGCACTTAGAGATCGAAGTCGACTTATTTCAAATAATTGTAAACCAATGTTAAATAAATTAGACTGATGTGTGCTTGTCTATAACATTATTGTTGTTAACAAATTCGAACATGGCTGTATTCCTAAGATTTTCCTGCTACTTGTTACCAGGTTATTGGACTAAAAAATGCTCGGTAGTTTTTAGATGTACCAACAAGTATTAGGAGGACTTTAATTTTGGGTTAGGTGCAATTAGAATATCATTGGAGATCGTGGCTTACCTGCGAGTGCCGATACCACCAGAAGAGAAAGCATCGCTCCGTCCATTCTCCTCGACTGTACGGATACAAGTAACGAATCCTCAAAGATCGCGTGATTGATTGCACGAATAACCATTATACAGATCACGTATTACATTATGGTACATAGGCCTACCAAGACAACGCTTACGTCTACGTCACTATACGAGCCTTTAATTTGAGCTGCATGGGCGTGTCCTATTGTCCTATTATTTAAGTTAATGAAAAGATGGGTAGGTTCGTGCTATTTTGTATAACAATTGCGTGCTGCGTGTCTATAATTATGGCTAACGTCGATATTTCAGCCAATAGAAAGCCATCATTAGATCTTGTATCTACAATATCATTAGACATTCTTGAACGCGTGGTAATCGACCGTTAACTGGACAGCGCATATATATATTACACTGTACAGGTGCGATATGAATATCAGACTCCTGTGAAAATCGGACTCATTTGTTTCTATTGTTGGTATTGATAAGCCCGTATTTCATAGAGTGTGAAATTCATGATACACACGTTTTTAGGTGCTTCACCGAGATGATTCACTGAGACGACAATCTCCAAGCAAATAATGCGACGCAAAAGAGTTCGGGCACAAAAAGCGGACGCAGTGTTCGTGCAATATAACGTGTATTTTGTCCAAGCCAGATATTAGGTTGTCAGGTTGGTTCAGTTCGGGTCGGTTTTCTCCCCTTGATTTGAGGAGTTCAGATGAATTTCGGCTCGAATTCGGTTTATATTTGTAACGTTTCGGGTCGGTTTGGCCTTTACATTAGTCGAGCACGAGTTGTATATTTACTCACAATTAGCCACCAAGGTTACCGGGCTTTGAATGTACATTTCCAATACGATTTGCCGATACCAGCCATAATTGTTTAGTAACGTGTAGTGTTAATTTAACCATAATTTACTTACACAATACTTGAAAAGACTATTTAAAACATACATTCAAAAGACCATCCTGCTAGTCATTTGGTTTGTTTTTGTTATAGATCTATATACATGTAGCAAACTCGAGACAAAATGCTTTTGGGAAACCATTATGGAAAGAATTTTTAAAAAGTTTAAGCCATAATAAATAAGTTCAATTTTGTACACTTTGTTCGATTTTGTGATTAGGTGATAGGAATACTCTAGTTACGTGTTGTTGACCAAGCATTCAGGGGTACGAACTTATGACTCAAAGATGAGGGCAAACAATGAGTCCACGATTGACAGAAGGTCCACGATTCCAAATTGTGTACAAATCCTATGGAGGTCTTCCGAAAAAAATTGAGTACAAACAAAAGAGGGATAACGGAAGGACTATGGGGGGTCCACGATGGAAGGTGTTTACACACTTTGGTGTGTGTATGTGGGTTTATAATTCAAATCATTAAATTGTCCTTCTTGCGTATGGTAACATCCAGGAATTGGGCCTGATGATCCGAGGACTCAGATGTGAACTTCATGGTCCTGTAGTAGGATTTAACGTGATTAGTGGAAGTCAGCAGACTGTCCTTATCACTGGTCCAGACGAAATATTAATCATCAAAGTATCACCAGATCCAGGGACGACACGGTTCTGAGGCAAGCACGCGTTTCTCTAGGTCACCCATAAAGAGGCATGCAAAGGAGGGGGCCATGCGAGTATACCAATTGCAGTGCCATGTACCTGTAGATATATCTAGAAAGGCAACATGGTTCTTCGTTAGTAGAAGACTCGTGAGGGCACTAATGTCATTGAGGGGAGGAGTCGTGTGTCCTACCTTAGCCTAGGCTATTTTTTTATTTTTATTTATTGTAATCTTTAAAGATTACAATACCATTTCATCAATAAATCTTTAAAGAGGGTAGTCCTTTTCAGTTAACAATCTGCTTTCCAGAGGAGCCCTCTAATTATAATAATTACTGATCACTATACCATTTCATCAATAAATTATTTTAAACAATAATATTGACGTCAAATTGGTCGTCGATATAATATTCGCGTCAAATTTCACGACTTTTCCTGAATATATATTGACGTCAATATTCGCGACAAAATTCATGACTTGCCCACAAAGTCGCAAATATTGACGTCAATATTGACGACAAAATTCACAATTTGCCCTCAAAGTCGTTAATATTGACGTCAACATTGACGTCACATTTCGCGACTTGCCCCCAAAGGCGGGAATATTGATGTTAAATTTGACGTCAAATTTAACAACCGGACATACATTTTTTTTACGCGAACAAGCTACCTGTTGGCTAGTCTTGCTCCAAGACCGAGTTAGTTCGGGGGCGCGCCCTCGGTCTAGTCTATGCAGTTCATTAATCATCAATACTCCGAAAACGAGCTTATTGAGGGCGCCCTCGATTTTCACGAGACATCAGTGGATTTGTTTTATACACGATTGCTTGAATTATCTTGAATGGGTAAATTTGGGGGGTTGTATTTTACAGTAAATCTCGTTTAACAGACCTGGCTAATGGATGGTTGGATGGCGAGAAAATCACGAAAAACAGAGTTTGTTTTCAACCGCCGTTGGGCAGTTATTATTATGTTATTCTTGGTTTTTTTGCGATGTCCATCTGGCAATCGCGAATTTTGTTATATCAAATTATATTTTTCGGATTAATTAAGGTATCTAGCGCAATCATTTAGCTGGATGCCTAGAATCATTATTTATTTTCAAATAAGTAAGATATTTCTTAATAATTCGGTAGTAAATATTTTCGAAATGTGCAAATGGCGTATCCTACCTTCAGTTCACGAGATTTGTTTCTGAACTTAAAACAAATTCACTGATCTCTCGTGACAATGGAGGGTGCCCTCAATAAGCCCGTTTTCAGAGTATTGATGATTAATGAACTGCATAGACGGACCATGGACAGACGGCGCGCCCCGGACAAATGAAAAACTGGAGCAAGACTAGCCAAAGCCTATCTTGCTGGAAAATAGTTCGCGTCAAAATGTAGGTCCGGTCGTCAAATTTGACGTCAAATTTGAGGTCAATATTCGTGTCTTTGGGAAAAAGTCGTAAAATTTGACGTCAATATTGACGTCAATATTCGCGACTTTGGGGAGAGTCGTGAAATTTGTTGTGAATATTGAAGTCAATATTCGCGATCTGCGTTGTCTCTTCAGGGCCACCATAGATATGCGAGTGACAAGGGGTTTGAGAAAACTGTCAAATAATGGTCACGTTCGTTTATGGTGTGATCATTTGCAAATACCTATAATCAGGATCAACACGTAATTCTTTCATGTATGTCTTTAATTTATTCCACAACAAATAAGAGAACACTCAAAAGATCCATTCGATTAACCAATCATCCAACGCCTTAAAGGCGATTTGGGGGAATTGGGGATAAGTAGATTTGGGGATTGTATTTTATAGTAAATATCGTTTAACTGACCTGTCCGAAGTTTTACAATCATGGATTATAAGAAAAAAACGAAAAAACAGCGTTTGTTTTCAACCGGCGTCGAGCAGTTATTCTTATGTTATCTTTGTTTTTTTGGCTATCGCCGTCCGGCGATCCCGAATTTTTCTTTATAAAATTCTACTTTTCGGAATAATTACAGGATATCTAGCGCAATCATTTTGCTGAATGCCTAGAATCATTATTTACTTTCAAATGAGTAAGATATTTCTTAATAATTCGGTAGTAAATATTTTCGATATCTGCAAATGGTGTAGGCCTATACTACCTTTAATTCGGTTGCTTCATTTCAATTTGTAGTTATTGCCACATCAAGGGCGGAGCCAGTCTCCTATTTATTATAATGCCCACCATAAACAACCTGTGCAAAATGTAAATATATAATTATTACTATAATTGTAATTGTTGTTGTGTTGGGGAGGTGCATGGTAGGGGGGGGGGGGGGGGGGAGGGATTCCTCTAGAGCCGCTCCTTCACATCATCTTCAAATTAAGTATTAATTTAAATCTAATTACCACAATCTAGTAATACATTTAACGCAACTCATTTGCCTTAATTTTGTACAACTATTTCAAGCACAATGTATAATATTTTTAACAAAGATAATTTAGTAATTAATACAAGAATGGAATATTTAACTAGACAGGGTGCTAAAGATCATCTGCCCATAAAGGGCTGTACAGAGATGTATATATTCATATATACATGTATGCACGTGCATGTATTTATTAATGTGTGGATAATAATGTGCAAGTTTACCCAGTAATTTTTCTAATTGTGCAAATTGGGAGCATTTCGAAATTGCAGTCCAATTCTAAAAACTGGTTAACATATTGCCAAGTTAACATATTTACAACTTTACTACTTAGTACGAAGCTGTATTAGGGACATGATGAAAATAATTATTTTCTCTCACTTTAGCTAACTCGAACGTACGACTTATATGTCGTACGTGCGACTTATACGTCGTACGTACTAATTATATCTCGTACGTACGAGTTAAAACTCATAAGTCGTACGTACGACATATAAGTTGTACGTACGACTTGAATAACACTTTAAAGCTATCAGAGCAAAGGCTAATCTCACAAATAAACGGTCGGCAAACAATGCAAAGATGGCGGACAAACTTGTACTATCTACCGAATGAGGCTCGGCGTAGACCTATACTTCCGGTATAAGTCGTACTTACGACATATAATTCGTAGGTACAAGTTACATTTCATAAGTCGTACTTACGACATACAAGTCGTACGTACGAGTTAGCTGACGTGCGAGATATTAATTATTTTTACCATGGCCCTAATACAGCTTCTTAACTCGGGGACAGTTGGTAAAAGGAAACAAAACTACCAACTAGGAAAACAATGTCGTACGTGATGTTATGTTACGACGTCAACGTTAAATGCTGCAAAACATGCAAATACTTTGAAACAGTTACAACAATTGTGAGTCAAAATCTAAATAAACAATGTCGTGGCCGTACGTGACCCATGTGCTGCTCATAAAAAGTTTTACAGGCGTAGCTCAACCGAAATGCTGTTCATGAATCGTACTACTTATGCTCAGTTGAACTAATCACGACATCCGAGCAACTCCAAGCGTAGACCTATACTTATAGCATCAACATGTTTGTCAATAGGCTCAACGCGCACTACCGTCGCTACCACATTTTTAGCAAATTGGTTGGTGACCGGGGTGTTGGCATCGGAGTTACCGCTGAATACCTAAGAAATAAGCAAAAACACAATCAAAACTAGTGACTTACAAAGCAACCAGCAGCACTTCTTAATTATAGTTTCATATATACTGCTTATGTAGGGATTTTAGTCTGCGTAGTTTTAGCCGTATTAGGTTACACAAGCAAGCGCATCTCACGTGAAATATGAAGAAGACAAAAACGTTTCTCGCTGTTATGTTTTAAGAATACAAAATGTATACAATAATTTGAATTGAAATAAAATCAACAAGACGAAGCATCAGACGCGGCAGGATGTTGAACAGCAACAAAATACATCTTCAAAGTTAAAAGAAACCAGAATAAAACTTAATATTATGATATTTATTTTTGAAATACGATGCAAATCATTAATAAAAAACAAATGTGATATAATAACCTTGATGTTTCCGTTTCCATCGGTCACATATTTTTTATCAGGTGAACACTTATTCCAATACGCCACTCTGTAGGTATTTGCTGCATTCACGTAGCCACCATAAAGAAGGCCTTGCGTGATGACACCAGACAGTACAGTGCTCTCCACGAGGTCCACCTCAATCCAGGCATCGACGTCGTCACTGAACAGAAAGTATATATGACGGGTATCATAATTAGTTAAACCATATCATTGGTAAAAATGACAACTTCTTGTATTTGTTTGTTTACCAATACGATGCATATCATATTGATTGGACACGTTAGTGGCAATGGTTATTTGAACCAGTCTGTTTTTAGAGTGTAAACATGTACAGCCCGGTAATGACGGCAACACTGCGTAAGCTATTGTCCACAGTTTTACTAAATACATGTAATATAGAGAGGGCGCTGCTCAGTAGCGACCACCGTTGGTTTCTTGTGTCCGCCGTTTTACTCAATTTTTATCATTTGTTTGAGTGTTTCAGTTTTGTTTGGTGTTATCAACATGTTACGTAAAGGTTATGGAGCAGTTATGATTCGGTATCTGCTGATATTCCTGTTACTGTCTCGATATTTGATGTGTGTTCCTGCCTACCCTGGTGTCGAATCGACTGGTGGCACTGCTCACGTTAGCATTACATACACGAGGTCAGCCCTATTTGAACTTCAACCACGGCCATCATACAAACCGACGGGCTATGAGGACTTGCTACAAGAAATAAAAGCTAGGAAAAGAGGAAAACGTGGAGGTTTACGGAAACGAACCAGAGCTCGACGGACAAACCCACCTTTGCCGACCATTTTGTTGGGTAATGTACGATCTCTTACAAACAAGATGGATGAACTTAGTGCGTGTACACGGTACCTCCATGAATACCGTGAAACATGTCTTATGTGTTTCTCTGAAACCTGGCTGAATTATAACATTCCTGATAGTGCTGTAGACTTGCCAAATTGTCAGAGGGGATAGAACCCCGAACTCCGAAATCTAAAGGCGGAGGCGTATGCTTGTATATAAATAACGCCTGGTGTAACAATTGGTGAGTGAAAGAAAGAACCTGCACCCCTGATTATGAGCTATTAACAGTTGGGCTGAGACCCTATTATTTGCCCAGGGAGTTCAACCAAATTGTTATCACGGCCGTCTATATTCAACCTAGATCGAACTTTCAAGTTGCAAGTGAGGCAATTGCTTCCAGAATTCAACAACTGGAAAGTACATCCCCTGACTCCGCTAAGTTTGTGTTGGGAGATTTTAACCATTGCAGACTCAATCAAGCACTATCGTCATATCACCAGTTTGTAAACAAACCAACGAGAGGGGACGCAGTCTTAGACTTATGTTATGGTAATATCGCATCTGCATATAAAGAGAGGGTGTGCCCAAAACTTGGTAACTCCGACCACAATATTATTCAATTGTTGCCGATGTACAAGCAAGCCCTGAAGCGATCAAAGCCTACTGCAGTAACAACCCGTAATTGTTCTACCGAATCCAAAGAACAACTGCGTGGATGTATGGAATGCACCGACTGGAGTATCTTGATGGATTATGCAGATTCGATCGACACCATTGTTACCACTGTGACCGATTATATCAAATTCGGCATCGATTCAGTTGTACCTTTGTCAAGGAAAAAGGTCTACCCTAACAACAAACCATGGGTGTCAAGGGAACTTAAGTCGCTACTCGTCGAGAAGAGGAACGCATTTGCAGCTGGTCGTACAGAAAGGGTAAAAGATCTACAAACGTCAGATTAAACTGTAAAAACACGAATACAAACTGCGATTAGAGCAGAATTTCCAAGAGAACAATTCCCGGGCCGCGTGGCAAGCAATGCAAACTATAACTGGTTACAAACAAAAGAAACAGCCACTCCAACGCAACAGTGACTTTGTCAACGAACTAAACAATTTTTATTGTCGATTTGACAGTCGATTTTCACCCTAGAAAATGATCTCTTGAAAGACTCACTAAATATTAATGCTGAATGTGACACCATTTTAATTAATGAGACTGATGTTAGGAATATGTTCTCAGGCCTGAAAATTAATAAAGCCTCAGGGCCAGATGGTGTAGGTAACAGAATCTTGAAAATATGCAGTCACCAACTCTCTGGAATTTTTACAAAAATATTTCAACTGACATTGGATAGAGGGGCTATTCCACAGATGTGGAAAACCTCTATGATAATCCCTGTACCAAAAAGCAGTAAGGTTTCAGTACTGAACGATTACCGCCCAGTAGCTCTGACGTCAAGTATAATAAAATGTCTCGAAAGGCTTGTTTTGAATTTTCTTCTTAAAGACGCAGGTTTTTTTTGGACAAGTGTCAGTTTGCATACAGGAGCAATAGAGGGGTTGATGACGGGGTACTACTTTATCTTCATAAACTGTACAGTCACCTGGACAAACCAAAATCTTATGCTAGGTCATTTTTCATAGACTTTTCTAGTGCCTTCAATACGATACAACCTCACATTCTAATAGAAAAACTTATGCAAATGAATGTGTCACCAAAAATAGTACAGTGGATTCACAATTTCTTATTGAACAGGCCACAGTGGGTCAAAATAGGAGACGTTACTTCTAAGGTTAGGATAATCAACACAGGTGCCCCTCAAGGGTGTGTCATCTCACCGCTGTTATTTTCTTTTTATACAAGTGATTGTCTTTGTTCAAGTTCCAACTGTAGTATAATCAAATATGCAGACGACACGGTTATTACAGGCTACTTAAAGGATGATCCACTCTGTTATATATCGGAGGTAGCAAAGTTTGTGGATTGGTGTGATCGTCATTTTTTTACTATTAATGTTAAGAAAACTAAAGAGATGATTGTAGACTTTCGTCACAATACTGGAGTTCATGAACCTGTTTATATAAATAACAACGTTATAGAGAGGGTTAGTGAGTATAAATACCTTGGTACTGTTATTGATGATAAACTAAACTGGAACAAAAACACTCAGGTAGTTTTCAGCAAGGCCATGCAACGGATGTTTTTCCTTCGTAAGCTTAAACAGTTCAATGTCGATAAGACGATTTTACGTTTATTTTATCAGTCTATAATCCAGAGCATTGTCATTTTTAACATAGTTAGTGTATATATGGTTCACTTTCACAGAAAAATAAGGACAGGTTTGAGCGCATTCGTAAAATTGCTCAGCGCTCTGTCGGTCTCACCTTGCCAACATACGACAAAATGTTTTTGGAACGTGCAATATCTAAAGTTCATTTCATTCTGTCAGATCCAACTCATCCACTTTTTGATTGTTTTGTTTTTAATAGATCCGGTTTCAGACTCTGTGTTCCTCGCACAAACCTTACCCGACACAGGCATTCCAAGGTTCCCAACTCCATTCATTTATTTAACACTTTGGCTGTTCGTTAATAGGGGTATTCCTTTTTGTATGTTTTGCTGCAGGTTCCCCAGTTCATTTCTCAGACTCTGTAATTTTACTTGTAGTTTTAAATTTTGGAATTTTACTCATATTTAAATTTTGTGTAAATTTTGTGGATAAGTTATTGTATTATCAAATTGTAGTTTTATATTTAAATGAGCCAATGGAAACTAAATTTCTGTATTTTTATGATGCGGACATTACATTTCTAATCGAATCTAATCTAATCTAATCTAATATGTTTATATCACAAATGTTAACGGGGCTGTGTGTTTCTGTTGTTTTTGTTGTTGTTTTTACGGATACATACTATCTGGGTATCCAAGCAAGGTCACCGTTCAGGCGTCCTAGCCAAACAGACCAACCACCACCAAGGTCACTGGACGCTGTCATGCGATCGTCAGTGATTGATCCATCTTCAAGCCCCAGGGGCTGTGGTGTCAAGCACTCAGCTGGTGGTAAAATGTGAGAACAAATCGTAAACAGCACGTCATATAAGTTTTCAAACATTATGAGTTGGGGTGATGTGGTCCTTTGAAAACTACAGCTATCCCGCAGTACAAAGACAATAGTACATTGTTTTAATCTAAAGCGCTCGAGCCAACAGGATGACTAAAATAATAATTCGGCTTCAGTTCAGCGAGACGTTCCTTCTAGAGCCACGAATCATAATGTTTCGTTCAAGAAATCAACTCAAATCAACTAATAAAGTTAAGCGATTGTCTTAATTTTGAAGTCTATACTATAGGCATATTATGTAGATTAAATTGCTACGAAGCTTGTAATTGTATAATTGCCTTCTCTCCTGATAGTGGTGCAGTGCTACAAGATAGAGTTACCTAGAGTTTTGAATTTCAGATGTTTTGTATTGAATATAAGGATGCAGCTACATTCTTTCAACGTTGAGCATGCCAGAACGTAGCCTTTTGGCAGAGGTGTTTTACAAGCACCTTCTTTTTTGTTGTCTATGTCTATGAAAACTTACCAGCCGAGAATGTTCCACAATTTCCTTGGCAACGCTTTCGTATCTCTCGCATGACTTGCTTCATCCAGTCACCCGGATTATCAGGATCAGGTTCTGGCGGGGGACCAGAGTAACACACTCTTGCCTCGCTATCCACGCCGACCAAGAGCACTGTAGATTCAAAGAAACACTTGCTAATTGGTGGACTTGTTCAGTTAATTAGAAGCACAGTTCAGTGAAAACAATGTCGGTGACGATAAAAAGCTGTTCGCGTCTGATGCCTTGTATACACGAATGACGAATAAACACATCACGATCGAGCAAGGCCGAAAATATCTGTCAGCAACCGGATTGCAGCGAGCGAGGCCCAATATATCAAGGTGTGCTACCCACAGATACCGGCCTGAACCTGTCTCGGATCGCGCCTAGGTTTGGTCAATGTCAAAATAATCCTGGCGCGAAATGGTTAAAATCTGTTCTACGATCAGGATTAATAATTGTTTTTATCTCGGTCGGTACATGCGGGACTTTTCTCATTTGGTTGCAGTTTAAATTTTACCTAAGACATGTTTGCATATTTTACTTTCAATTTTATTTTGTAGACGTTAACTTCAAAAATCAGAATACAGAATACCACCCAAAAAATTGCACTACCAGAGAAAAACAACCAATGTTTGGTTTGCCTAGGTTCCATGGACAAAAGTGAGTTCTTTACTTTTAAAGATAGAATAGGGCCGACACCATTGGTAATTGCTTGAATTATCATTGAATGGGTGTATTTTTTTTTTGGGGGGGGGGTGTATTTTATAGTAAATATCGCTTAACTACAATCATTATTTAATTTAAAATAAGTAAGATATTTTCTAATAATTCGTAGTAATTGTTATAGATATCTGTACTTGAATGGTGTATCCTACCTTTAACTTATGCGCAGTCTAAGAGCGCTTGAAGGTTATGAAAATAATAATAATAAACCTCAAACATGTAAATTGATGTGTTAACGGGACATCACTAGGCCACCTGCCACTAGATTGAACAGAATTAATATCGATAAATTAAGATGAGATGGTAGAAGAAACCCTTAATGGTATCATAATTATCAAGCACCGTTATTCTAAAGGGCCTTGTAATAACAGACACGCATATGAAAACAACGCAAATAATTGTCTACATGAGTACACACGTGGTATACCGGTACATATACAGCAGCCGTCTGTTTTTCGTCCTCCGTGGTACAACACACATACACCCGTCGTGGTCTTAATTTCACCTTGTGTTTCTGTAACGTGTTTATTAATTGTGTAGTACATGTATTCAAATATTTGTGACTCGACTCGACTTCTTTAAAATGAATCGACTCAATCTCACAAAACAATACAATACAACTCCTTACAATTCTGCCTCTTCAACTCTTATAATCTCCGAACGTTTTGTCTTCTTTTTCAACTACACTATACAGAAGACAAAAATGCGCCATGTTGGCCATTGGTGGCGCCATCTTGGAATTAGAACCACGCCAGGTTGAAAGAACCCGTCACTTTTGGTCGGGTGACTCGGCGTCGGTGGTGCGACGGGATGCCAGATTATACCGGCGCGGTCGGGACGCGATAATTTTTTTTCTGCAGGTAGGTTGGTACGTAGTGTACATTTATTAGCCAATCAGAACACAGATGGTGTTGACGTCATCGATGATGTTAGAGTTGTCTGGGATCTGACTAGGGTTAGGGGTTAGGGGTTAGGGTTAGGGGCTATGGTTGTCCCAGACAACTCTAACATCTTCGATGACGTCAATACCATCTGTGTTTTGATTGGCTAATGTGCCAACCTACCTGCAGAAAAAATTATCGCGGTCGGGACGTCTCCCGACCGGGCGCGTTACGGATCGTTGGATTGGCTATTCGCAACGACGACCCTCCGATTAAGATTCTAAAGGAACAAACGTTACTAATAAACATGTATTTGCTTTTCGATTGCCTATTGATATGTGTAGGTCTTTTTGCATAAACTATTGCGTTATTCTTGACGGAATTGTTATCAATGTTATCCCTACGTACACACACTCTAAATAAAGCCTGTTAATTGCCAAATATAAATAAATCTTAAGTTTATTTGAGACAGTTATGCCCGACCGATGCTTTCCTACCACCTGTCTCCAAAAGCGAGAATAAAATCACTGTGACAAGTCTACTGATTGACTAATATATTTAGCTTCTCCATCCTAATAAACACATATTATTTTTAACAGATATACCCGCCCTGCGAGTGCCTTATTATTTTCCAAAGGCCTATTTGATTTTATAACTAAAATGATACTATAAAATTGCTCTAGAATTCTTATAAAATTGTCATTTTGTATACCCTTCTAATCCAATTCAATCATGTTTAGCATTACAATTTTTAAATACTTAAAAGTACTAACATTTTGAAAGTCATGCATAGTCATGGTTACTCATAATATATATGCAACTTTTTATATTTCCCATTTATTTATAAAAATACGTTTCACAACATTTAATATTTTCAATTTGGAATGTCTCAGTTGTATCCCGCCAACTAATATATAGATTTGAATTATATAGATTTGTGTTTAATTAATGCATTTGCGACTGGTCACATTTTGTTCACCAAACCTTTACTTTTTCTGCAGCTATTTAAATATTATTGGCGTACATCTGTAAACTGAATGTTCCTCAAGCGTGCGACAATCACGTACAGCCAAACCAGTTTTCTGGAGAAAACCCACAAAAAATACAAATACCTGTAGGGCATGTGTGTATGTGCGTTTGTTTTTGATTGAAATAGGGGACGTATGACAAAGGGAACAATGGGGTCCCCTATTCCGCAAAGGTCCCCGATTCAGACTCGTGTGCAAATCCTATGGCGATCATTCGAAAACGTTAGAGTACAAACAAAAGAGGGAAGACGGTCGGACAATGCCCCGTCCCCTATTGACGGCATTTACCCATGCATGTGGGCGTGTGTGTGTATGTGCGTTTGTATTGACCGGCAATCGTGGTCGTCGGACAAAAGAATTGGGAGTCAAACAATGGGTCCACGATTGACAAAACGTCCACGATCTTTTCCCGTGTACAAATCCTATGGCGATCATCAAAAAACGTTAGAGTATAAACAAAAGAGGGAAGACGGTCGGACAATACCCCGTCCACGATCGAAGGCCTTTACACACTTGTGTGTGTGCGTGTACATGTAATGTACATGTACATGTACAGTGTATGTGATGGCGACTGTATGCACGTATGCATTAGCCTCTGTCATGAAATGACGAAAATCAACCGAAGAGGGCGTTTTGCGGAAATTTGTCAATATGGCTTTCGAGCTCGCGCGTAAGACTAACGTAAGTAGCTATACCATGGAGGAAAGACAACAGATAGTTAATGAATTGCGGGGAAATACTTAATAAAAAATGGCCAATCATAAAACTAGATTTTCTTTCCTGCACTTGAAAAGACCCGCCGTGTATTTATGCTCCTTAGAAAACCGGTTAGGCCAAATTAACATTTAAACAAAACAAAAAATTCAGTGGCACTGAACTGAAGCTTTATTTGAAAGCCATATTTGAATGCCATACAGTAAACAAACAACGTGATACATGTACAAGCAATATTATTTTTGTATTTTTAATTATTTTTTGACATCAAATATAAATTTGGGGCTTTACACACAAGCACTTGGTTCACATAATTACTATATGGACGTTAAACCTCAAAATTCCTGATCCTGCAATGTTAATTTAAAAACCAGTTTTAAATACTGTCACATTAAATGTACATACGCCTGTGAAATCTAGTAATATTTTATCCTTTTATTGACTGAAACCTGACATTAAAAGAAGTTCGTAAATATTAAACTTGGATTTTCCAAAAATTATTCAATTGCGCCACGACCAATTAGGGAGCACTCGGTCGAGTGTGTGCACAATTTCTGGACGCCACCGTTTTGGTTTTTTTCGGACTAAGCTTACACCTAAATTGTTAACAGAGGGTAAATAGCAAGCATTAATAACATTAACATGGTAAAGGTACAATGAATTTGCAGTTTGTCAACAAAGAAGTATGGCAACATTGCATGAGGAAAGTCGGCCCAACACTAACTGATCATAAACAATGTAAACGTCGAAGTACAGCTATAGCTCTCCCAAAGGTCGAGTTGTCTCAACGGGCGAGTTGTCTCAACGGGCGAGTTGTCTCAACGGTCGACTTGTCCCGAGTCGAGTTGTCTCAACGGTCGACTTGTCTGACATCCGCTAGCTACGCACGTACGTATATAGCGCAGCACGCTTTCACAAACTGACCATTTTTTCAGTCGCTGTTTCTTTTTCTTTCGTAATTTTACGTTTTTGGATGACATTTAGCCTTATGCCTACGGTTTATCCTTTCGAAATAACCACAGCCTTTAGAGCTCCGTCGTAAGCCATAAAGTTCTGACATCGACGACACACGTGTTGCTGTTGGTAAGCGCCGCCATTTTGACAATTTTCCTCGCGTTGACCTTTTAGAAAGGTCATGACAGAGGCTAATTGCGCGAAATGTGCAGACCATTGTGTGGCCGATCTTCCGGGACAGTGCTAGTGCAAGCTAGCTGCAGCCGCCAACCGGCGCGGCCTGGCCGCATTGTACCCGTACCGATCTTGTCGAGTCCCGCTGCAGCATCGCTTCAGGAGTTAGTAATGTGGTGCCGCGGAGCAGGGAAGTTTTTTTTTATTCCAGTGTATCGAACCATAGAGAAACGTACGTCATTTTGGCTACGTTTCCCTGAAATCAAAGGGGAAATTACCATTCGTTTGGGAGGTTTTCACCACAGAGCAAGGTGGTTTCACTCATCACAAACACCAAAGACAAATACCCCTGCACCCGCAGTCACAAATAAACGCCGGGCCAGCCATGATTTGCTGTGTCGATGTATAATGTACATTGTACATGTACATGTGTACACAGGTCAATCGCGGCGAGTCTGGACAAGTTTTGAGCGACACAATAACCCTCAGGTCTGCACGTATTTGCTTAACCGTCCATCATTATCACGTGATATGAATACTGCATATATTACAATAGTCTGACCTCGCCCCTAATGAGCCAACTTATCCAAGACCTTCGACAGGGTCCAGTTCACGGGTGGCGGTTCGTCGTGAAATAGCGCCCTCTATAACATCGGTGGTTTGTGTCAGTGATCGCGAAATAAACAACACGAAGGTCTTGGAACCAAGACTAGCCAGAGCACCGAAAATGCCTACTTTTTTTCAGTGCAACGGTCTCCGTTAGAAGCGGCGCTTCAATTGACTTGGCGCCTCTCTTCCGATCTCGGATTATTCATCAATACCGAGAAATCCCACCCAATCCCTTCGCAGGTTTTCACCTTTCTAGGCGCGTCCCTCGATCTTCTCAAGGGGCTGGCCCGCCCATCGGAGGACCGCCTGCTGAACCTTCAGCAGTGCGTGTCCCTCTTCCTCCCGGCGATACTGGCTCCGGCTCGAGCATGGCCTAGGCTGTTGGGCCTTCTGGCCAGTATAGTGGACTTAGTGGTTTTCTGCAGGTTGAGAATGAGACCAATTCAACTTCACCTGCTTTCTTTCTACAAGCCCCGCTGGCACCCGATCAACCATCCGGTGACTACTACACACTGGCTAGTCACCCACCTTCGTTGGCCACATCATGCAGGGTCATGTTTTCCGTCCACCCCGTCCGTCGTTGACAATCACGACCGACGCGTCAGGTTCCGGCTTCGGAGCTACCCTTCCCCCGCGACAGGTTGCGGGCGTGTGGTGCCCCCAACACCGATCGTCCCACATCAACTTCCTGGAAATGCTGGCAGTTTTCAACGCGCTACAGTATTTCCACCCGGACGTCGGGCGGGGGACGAGCAGTCCTGGTAAGATGCGACAACGCCACAGTAGTGGCATACGTCAATCACCAGGGGGGTACTCGGTCGGGCCGTCTGTGTGCTCTAGCGTGGGAACTCACCCTCTGGTACACAAATCACGGAATAACACTGTCGGCAGTCCACATCGCGGGCGAAAAGAACGTCATAGCCGATGCCCTCTCCAGAGGATGGATCGCCCCGACGGAGTGGTCGTTGCTCCCACAAGTAGCTCGATCACTCTTCAAGATGATCGATCGACCCCATTTTGACTTGTTCGCCTCTCGGGCGAACAATCAGCTGCCAGTTTATTGCACAAGGGGCCCAGACCCTGATGCATGGCAGATCGACGCGTTGACGGTGCGATGGGACGGCCTACTGGCCTATGCCTTTCAACCCATCTCCCTCATTTTTCGAGTAATTACCAAGGTCGAGCAGGAGGACTGCCGAATCCTCCTCATAGCCCCATTCTGGCCCCGCCAGCCGTGGTTCCACCGACTCGTCAGGCTCCTGGTTCACCGCCCAGGTTCTGCCGAGGAGGACATAAAGATCTCCTCTATCAGCCCAGCTCGGGAATAATTCACCCGGCTCTGGGGGATCTTCACCTGACTTGCTGGGTACTGTCACCTCTGCTCAGCAGGCCTCTCGCGACGAGCTGCAACAATTGCAGCCCGGTCCCACAGAGCCTCAACCAGAAAGATATACAGTAGCCGACTATGCCATTTCTTTAAAAGGTGCAGATAACTAGACGGCAATCCCTTTATCCTTCCAATACTTCTGTAGGGGAGGTTGGGGATTTCCTCATATACCTTTTTTTGACTGCGATCTCGCGACGGCCACAGTAACAAACTATCGGTCGGCCGACGCCGCGATTCATCTCGGTTTTCTTGACGGTTCTTCTTTCTCGGATAACCAACCGATGAGCCAACTGATCAAGGGGATGTTCACGACTCGCCCCCCACTACGAAAACTAGTTCCATCCTGGTCCCTACGCTCGGTTTTCTTGGCAAACAAAACAGTCTAAGGTTTTTACGCCCCAAGACATCTTTGTCCCGGACATCAAGTCCTTTTCGACCCAAATAAACGACAAACTTTGGTGCCAAGTTCGGCACTTAAATGGGGTGTCAACCGTACGAAGTCACTTCGTACGGGACACGAACACATTCTTGTCACAACAACTCCGTCATGTCGACCGGCGTGGATCGTGGATCGCTGGATCGTGACAGCTATTCGCTCCATGCCGGGCGGTTGGCCAGCGACCGAGCGATCTATTCGGGCGCACGATGTCAGGGGAGTGTCCGCCTCTTGGGCTTTTTTTAAAGGGTGTCCCTCTAGGTGACATCACCAAGGCAGCCTGCTGGAAGAACCCCAATACGTTCTCCCAATGCTACCTGAAGGATATCCTCCAGGGAGATGGCAAGGCTGGGAGGAATGTGCTGAAGGCGGCCAGTCGAGCCTCGCAGAAGCGCTAACTGGTGAGTCTACGGAGGTGTACCTATCATGTGTTTTTACTAAACCCATATAATGGTGACACACTCCTAACACTTTGCGCATGAGCTGGATTCCACTTATGGGGTGAATCCTGGGTTATTTTGGGGGGTCCTTCAGGCACGGCTCATGTCCTATGACCCTGTAGACATACAGTAGCTCACGTATATCCACCGCCTATATCTGGTGCGAATATATGCACATGTAGTATTCGCTCTACAGGGTCAGTACAGTGATGTAGACTCCCCTCACAGTAGTGTAGATGGGGTCTACGAGCGAATATTTACCCAATCGAGCACCCCTCCCTTCTTCTCCACTATACTCGATTCTTCAGGGCTTACGCCAGTAACTCTTGAGAAAAAGAGGACGATAACGTAGTGCGCATGTCACAGGGCGTCGGGGATAGGACACCAGATGTTGCTATTGTATGTAAAACTCTTAGCAATTTGCCTGCCGGCATAGGGAACAATGCAAATGTAGTATTCGCTCTACAGGGTAAGTATTCGCTCGTAGACCGAATTTATTCCTGTTTTGGGCATTGAATTCGTAGATTACAAATAATATGTTTACACCTCTGTCCTTCCATTCAAGTTCCCAATCATATGCACGCATTGGTAATAAACCACTAAGCTACACTAGATGCTGAGAACTCACGTGTTTTGCCCTTAAGGGATAGGTGTTGACAACCCAAGTCATATACGGGCTCCATAGTTGGAGATCTGGTGGAGCAACCCATCTAATTGCATCCAAACATGTTGCAGAAAATGTCATAATGCAACATGGCAGATGGAAAACACAATTATCAAAGAATAGATATATTCAACCAGATATTGCCGAGCGACTTTCGATCTCTAAACCCGTCTTGTCATAGGAAATATATTACTGATGTTTTGCAGTGTCTTATCCCCAAATGTGACCCGTTCCTACGAAACCTGGCATAAGTCGCACAGGCTATTTCGAGACACAGCTCGTCAAAGTTGAAATGGGGTGAAAAAATCTGGCGGACATCGATTTTAGTTTTTCGTGATTTTTGTTTTCTTTAATATGTATACTTTAACCCTCAGTTAGGTTAAACAAAATCAAGTTTATTGATGAGAAAGTACAAACAATCATGCATTTATTTAGGCAAACTGTGTCATAAAAGTGGTAATTTATCTCCTAAATACATCGAAATACAATCCTCATAAAATTGTAAGTATGTATGGTATAAAGGTGGTTTGGTTACCAAATGTGACCTGTTCCCACGAAACCCGGACAAAGTCGACTTTTTAGTTTTTCAGATTATGCTTTTTTCAAATTCTCGAGGTTCTCAGCTTTAAAATGATGTATCATTTACATATGTACCCCCACCCTATCTTCCCTGGGGTCTTGATTTAGTGATAAAACCCTGACAACCTAATTATTAGATAAACAGCTTTGAAGTTCAGAAAAGCGTATTATTTCTATACACAAATGTTTCACAAAATTGACAAAAAAAACCACTTCTGGTAGACGGATTTTGTTCAAATTTGAGGAGATTGTAGATTAATAGTGAGTGACTTAGGAAAACCTAAAACCTCAAAATGGTAAAATCCATCCAGAAATGACTTCAGGAGTACATTGTGACAAAACACATTGTGCGACTTTGTCCGGGTTTCGTTGGAACAGGTCACAAATGAAAGCTGAAGATGTGTACTAAATGGAAATAACAATATCTCACTTTAAAAAACAAAAACTCATGTCTGGTTTTGTGGGAGCATTTCCCAAATCACCATTTTGTACATAATGCGATGATGACGGTTTTGAGATAATTATCCTAGTTCATAATGTAAGTCTTGATGATTGATAATGGCGCTATTAATGTTTTTGCATCTAGAGATTGAGCCAGGCAGAGTCCAGGCAATTTGTTGTTGCAAAATGTTGGTATATTGGTGTTTTCTGTTTATTGTTAATTACTCAATTTTAGAAAATGAGTGTATATTTAGTGTTTTGTTTCGTCAGCTTACCAGGCTGAGTCCTGAAGCGCCTTGAGGGCAGTGTTTACAGGCCGAGTCCTGATGGGCTTAAAGGGCCGTCAAATGAGTTGACATTTTTAGGTAATTCTCAAATAAATATTAAAATTGTGTCTTCATTCAAATATATAATTTTGATTTGATTTAATTTTAGATTTAATTTCAGTCTTTGAGTAATTTGAGAAAAGGTGATAAGGTGATAAGGTGAACAGGTTTAATAGTTCGTTTTTATTTAATAAATGTCGAGCATAGTATGATCACTTTTGTTATGATAAATCGAATAATAAGTCTATAAAGTCACAGAATCAATTTTCAAAGTCGTAATAATAAGGTCTTTTCCAGTTTTCCATCTTTTGATATTGTTTGATAAGTTTTTGGTTACATCCACTTAATCTGATCTTCATTATGATTACGATTATGCAGTTTTAGTTTAAATTTAACAAATAATTGTGTAATATGTGCATAACTTAAACTTACAAATAGTCGTATTTTTCGCCAGTTTAAATCTAGAACGTATTTACTGGACATACTTTGTTGTTTTGTGGAGAATCACTAGGCGCATTAATGCAAGACCTCGCTCCCATGTTGTAAAAATGAATACCTTACTACCTTCATATTTGTCTGTACGAATCCCTTTCTTGCCTGGTTACTCATATAGAATCAAACTGTTTTCCATGCGTACGAGCGAAGCGAGGGAGCATGAAAGAGCCATGTTGTGTTCCTTCATGCAATAAACGTGCAGGCGGGGCTACATATGATGCGTGATTCATCAGTTCGAGGTGTACCATGGAGGTACCAATCTTTGGACAACTGCTTACAAACTCTGTTTTCACACTGCGGCCATACTCCACCGACTCTGGGGGTTCCAGTAATGTATTCAACGAATTACTGTGAGCCACATGCTCACTGAATTATTGGTTTCCAACCCCAACTATACAATATACATTGTATTGTTACTTCGTGGGTTATGCGTGCACCTTTGAGTTTTAATTGCGCATGGTCATTTATAAATGACCATGCACAATTCAAACTCAAATGTTTATGCATAACCCACCTGTCGTCATCACCATGTGAAAAAATCGTTGCAAAAACTGACCTCATTAAAATATAACAAGATACATGTAACTATATTCATGTACATGCAAATAATTTAATACCTCGTGGTGTTTCCACTCCCAAGCATGTCATAGAACCAATAAACAATTATTGCAGGCTTGGCAATTTATGCATTGGTCATTTTTGTGCCTCGAAAGTCACATTTGAGCCACAATATTAGTACATGTACTCGAAAGAAATCGGATATTTATTTTATATATTATTTTGTCTTTGAAAAGGATTTTCATTCAGGTTTTAACATAATTATAGGTCAGCTATTGTTTTTATATATGTACGTGATTTACTAGGCCAAACGTTTTCGATATTTTTCAATACATCATGGAATTGGATGACAAACAAGTAAATGCAGTTTACGCAAAAACCTATGGGGATTGGGGCCCAGTGGAGTCTTGCAGTGTTTATTCTTCGTGAATAAGTTGAGATTTGTTTACGGTTTTGTTCAGTCTGTTGGGAGCTTAAACCACTGTGTTTGTTTAGCTTCTCCACACAGGACTTCTGATGTTCATAGTTCATAGTTCATAGTTCATTTTATTTCCACAATATCAAATATTGTCAAGAACACAGAAGAGAGTCTTAATTTACAAAATGTAATTAAATCGAACATATAGTAATATTGTGGAGGGGCTCATTATGAAGCAAAGCTTATAAGCATGGCCCCTAGCATACACATGCATTGAGGCCTAAGGGGGGAATGTTAATAAAACAAAACTGCAAAACTACTGTAAATAGGACTCAATGCATGGCATGTACATGTACAATAAGGAAAGTTACATAATACACGTACACTCGGACACTAACAATAGACAAGGACTGGACAGACTAACAGGTCAGCAAGAGGTTATAGCAATGTACATCTACTACATTATAGGGATTTGACGTTTAATTACAATGATTCAACAATTAGATTCAACAATTAGATGTTGGTTGTCCTTCAACCAGTCATATTGGTTGAGCTTGTAACCAAGGTACTATTGGTTATTCATAACCAATATATTGGTTATCCTTCAGCTAGTTATATTAGTTAAGCTTGCAACCAAGGTACCAACCAATCTATTGGTCATTCATAACCAATATGTTGGTTGGCCTTCAACCAGTCATATTGGTCGAGCTTGCAACCACGGTATTAACCAATCTATCGGTTATTCATAACCAATATGTTGGTTGTCCTTCAACTAGTCATATTGGTTGAGCTTGTAACCAAGGTATTAACCAATCTATTGGTCATAGTCCCATAACCAATATGTTGGTTGTCCTTCAACCAGTCTCATTGATTGAGCTTTTACGAAATGTACCTACAGCAACTGACTAATCAGAAGTGAGGACAATTTGTTTTGACAATAGTCGATGTTAAATTGTAGTATTTAGACCCAAATGAACCTTTTTTACCATAATATGTAATTATTCAAACGATTCCATGATTGAATTTAGATTGTTGTGCAAACATAGTGAACAATTTCGTATTCAAATGTTGACATTATTCATAAAAAAATTGCTGTGACTTCGTCGTGGACAAGCAAGCGAACTATAACACTAACACGGCAATAGCTAAGTTTTTAGTAAGTGTTTAGTAGGTAATATCTTATAGGAATAGGTTATTATTGTATGTATGCGTAATTGCAGTGTGTAATAAGTTAATTCCATTTGTATTATTTCATTACGTAATTTGTCCACATTATGTAATTGGTTGCGTAGGAACCAATAAATATTGATTATAACTAATGCAATTGGTTGCAGGCCTACCATTATGTAATGGTTAAAGACCAATACAAATTGGTTGGAGTCCTACCATTGTGGATTGGTTAAATTAACCAACATTGCATTGGGTGGTGTAACCAATATTTTGGTTATCCACATATCTACCAACTGGATTGGTTGAAATCGACCAATATATTGGTTATTTTCAACCAATCTGTTTTTAGAGTGTGATTAGACCATCTGCTGTTTAGCCAAGGTACATGGTTAGTGACACCTGCATGTTTAAGTAACAACATAAATTGTAATCGTCCTAAGGGGCTTGTTTATCTCGTGTACAAGTTACTAATTTTCTGTTGGCTTGCTTGTTGGACGGGCGTATGGCCATGGGATTATCAGCGCGTTTTCCCGACATGCCGGTCCTCGCACTAGTGTCAACCGAGCTGATCAGCATAGCACAGCGAGCTGCGACGGGTGCCTACGCACCCCCCCCCCTTCCAAATTACCAAAGGTCCACATTTTCCGGGGTAAATAATAGTATTTTGATGTAGAAATAACGGTACTGGCACACGAAAATGTTTGGCCCCTTTTCTAGTCCCATCAGTAAAAATTCGCCTTCCAAATTATCAAAAGGTCGACATTTTCCGGGGTAAATAGTGGTATTTTGTGGTAGAAATAACGGTACTGCCACACGAACAAAAATTGTAAAATTTGTGGTCTCATCAGTACAAATTTGCACCCCCTCCCCCCCCCCCCCCCCATACAAAATTCTATGTACAGGCCTGTCAAGACAACACAATCTTCTGGAATTTCACTGATTGTTATACATGTACGCTATCATTACAAAACCGAGCCCAATCTAATGCATTATTTGGGTTATTAACGCCTGTGTTTTTTTAACCCCAGGTATCAATTACACTAATGGGCTTACCCCAATTGCAGTCGCTTCATTACACCTATTGTTATGCCAAGAACAAATTGTGTCCTGAGAAGCTACAGCTACGTAATGCATTGGAGTTAAGTGGACCCCCTCCCTGGGTCGAACCTCAGAAACTGAGGTTCCAGAAAATGCATTAGATTGGGTTTGGTTCTGTAATGATATTTTTTGTATAAACAAATCATTTTCAATATAGCTATCATGCAACACAGAGCCGTATTGTATCAATTTCATTTTCATGTTTTGTTTATTTGCTAATTTGTTGGGTTAATGGGGTTCCAGATAGGGTAATAATAAAGAGTGTATTAATAAACGGACTAATTGGTAGTATTTGCGCATGCCGTGTTGGGTTTCAGCCAACGAAAGGGTCATTGTCCGGATTTTTCATATGAGTCCAAATTTAATGCGACACCCGAAAAGTGTTTAAAACTGGCTGGGCATGTCTTATCGGCCGTTTAAAACTACCGTTCTGTCAGACCAATAGTAATTGTGACCCAGCACGAGTAAATGAGACACTTTGATGCAAAAATGAAAATTGAGATTTTGATTTCATCATTTAAAGCTTGTTGAGCATTAAATGATGAAATCAAAATCTCAATTTCCCTTTTTGCCTCACAGTGTCTCATTTACTCGTGCTGGGTCACAATTGGCTAAACTGGCTTCAAGGCAGAGTTCAAACCCTATACTGAGCACTTTCCGGTCAAATAACCACTAATCAGTCAAGCCGTACTCTTTACATTGCCAACAATGATTTCATGGACGAAGCTTTAGCAATTCATAACAAATGGTGCTCACCAAAACAATTCGGTAGTCATCTTTTTTCCTTTTATTTTTCTGCATGCTTTTCATGTTTTGCAAGGTTTAGTGAATACATAACATGTTCAAATTTTAACATGTTCAAAGTGTAATAATGTGTTGGTCCAATTTCATTCAATTACCAACAAAAGTCAAACTTTCTTCGGCACTTTTTCAGGAATTGCTCAAAGGTAGGATAAACCATTTGCAGATTTTTAATTGTTTCAAAAAATTGAATTTTCTAAAAAAACATCGCCGAACGGCAATCGCGAAAAAACAAGAAAAACATAGGAACAACTGCGCGACGCCTATTGAAAACGAACGCCGTTTTTTTTGTTTTTTTTTTGCTTTTTTCAGCATTCATGATTCTAAAACTTCGGCCAGTAAGTTAAACGATATTTACTATAAAATACAACCCCCCAAATCAACAGGTCCGTTAAACGAATACAACCCGAATACAGGTAAAAAAAAGCATATGGCTGTATTCCTTAGAATTTTCTGTACTGATTAGTGATTATGATTAGTGGTTAAAATGCTAGTACTAGTAGTAGGGAGTTTTGCACCAAAAAGTATTAAAGGGATTTTTTTGGGGGTGTAATTAGAATATCATTGGAGAGCGTGGCTTACCTGCAAGTACCAATACCGCCAGAAGAGAAAGCCCCGCTACGTCCATCTTGGTGACAGTAACGAAGATGGTGTGATTGATTGTACACTACAGGCCACGCATCGCGTACTGGCATTCAGAGGCAAATTTCGTTCTGACGTCACTGTACGGGCCTTTTATTTGCGCCAGTGTATGGCGTGTCCTATATTCAAGTTAATGAAAAAACGGGGATCAATTGAACAAGGACAACACAAGAAAGGAGACTTGTAAAACGTAAGCCGGGTTGAAATAATTTGCTGTTTCGGCATTTTAGCCGCAACAGCTATTGTATTCGGGAGGATTTTTTGGTAATATATAAGATTGCGAAACCGCGTGCGTTAAAACTGACACAGAAAATGTCGACTCGGGACTTGAACCAGGGCCCTGAAATACCGCAACCGAGGAGCTTAACCACTCGGCCATTCGACTGCCGGTTAAGAGTGTACCTTAATAGTTTGAGAAGCTGGAGTAATAGTTTCCTTTTTGAAGACAATTCTTTTCAAGGGTATTAATAATGGGATAAATAAAATTACAACAAGTCTTCATTTTTGATTAGGCGATAGTAATAATAATACAAAAGTTACGTGTTGTTGGTGACACCATTCAGGGGTACGGACTTATGACTCAACTCAATGAGCCCATTACCGACTCCCATATAGGACTCTTCCGGGTTATAGTATTTCACGGCCGAACACACTTTCTTCCCTGTCCATGTTCGATGTAACCCGATGGCCACGAACCATAATTATAAGGGAGGAAGCGGGGTGACGCCCTAAGTCTTACTGCCTAGCTAGCCAACGAACCCCGTACCTATACAAAAAGGGGCGAACCTGCATGAACTCCGCGGACAGTCCCAAACTGACAAATTAAGCTAAATTTCGTTGGTATTCAACGACGAGAAATTAATTCTCTTAAAGATAAGATTGCAAAACCGCGTGCGTTTAAACTGAAAAAATTAAAAGACGTCGGCTCAGATGGGACTAGAACTAGGGCCTGGTACATCCGCAACCCGGGGAGCTTAACCACTCGGCTATTCGACTGCTGGTTAAGAGCGTTTGAAATCGATGTGCCTTAATAGGTTTAGAAGCTATGGAGTAATAGTTGTTGTTTTTGAAGAAACTGTTTTTCTCCAAGGTTATTAAATATTAATAATAGAATCAAGAAAAAGAATACAACGTACGTCTGCATAGGTTATAAAGGGATAGTAATAAGAAAATAAGTTACGTGGTGTTGACCAAGAATCCAGGGGTATAGATTTATAACTCAACTAGCCCATTACCGACTCTCATATAGGACTCTTCTGGGTTTACAGGCCGACCACGCCTCCTTCCCTGTCCATGTCTGTGTAACCCGATGGCCACGCACCATATAAGGGGAGGAAGCGGGGTGGCGCCCTAAGTCTTGCTGCCTAGCTAGCAAACAAACCCCGTACCTATATACAAAGGTGCGAACCTGAACTCCGCGGATAGTCCTAAAACATTATAGATCAATGACCCCTAAATCGACCCTACTCTCTAAATGTAAAGAGTGAAATGGACTGTTTTTGAGGGAAAGCAACTCAAAAACTTCTCCAAAAGAGTAAATGTTAATTAACTCTTCCGGGAAACCATAAAGGGGGACAGATTTGTTTGGAGGTATCCTTTATTTGGCTCCTCGAAGGAGTGAAAGTTCATTGTTTTGAAGTGGTTCGTTGTTTTCACTTCTTTTTTAGTGTTTTTATAATGACTCACTCTTTAGAGTGAGCTATATAGTCACTCTTTTATATTTAGAGATTAACTGTGACAATATATGTTCTTCTTGGACCGAAAAAAGGGAGGGGGTCTTGAAGGGCCCACGGGAGACGTGATGAGAAGCATGGAAGCCGGGGTCCAATGAATAACAATTAATGGTCACATGAATATGATTAACATGGCTGCAATCTGTTTGGCTAGAATGACCTGAAATATAAAAATCTAATAAGTTGAGAGGGCCTAAGATTTCAAACTTATAACAAGATCAAGAGAGAGGGGGTGGGGGGGAGGGGAGGGGGGGAGGGGTTGTGAGGAAAGAAAAAGGAGTATACAACAGTATTACAAGAAAAGGGTGTAAATGAAAATGGAAGGAAGAAACCAGAGGGGTGGGAGGGGGGGGGGGGGGGGGGGGGGGCACAAGAGTCCTAGCAAAGGATTAATCTGAAACCGATGACAGTGAGAGAAGAACAAACAAATAAGTGAATCATTTCCTAGTTGGATGTTGAGCCCATGTGGTTTAATGCAAACTTTCTCCCGACTAAGGCGAACTGAGTTGTTCCGCTGGCTAAGTGAATTCATGCCCTGTAGAATCATATCAGAAATAGCGTGATTAGCCAGATTAAAGTGGTAACCGCGATTTCCAGTTTATTGGTGTTGACAGTCGATCGATGAGCATAGAAATGCCTTTTCTAGGGCATTTTGGTCTCACAGACATACTGCACCGGAGGTACTGTAAGTGATGTTACCAATAATTATGTGAGTGGTACCAGAAGAATGGCTAGAAAATGAGTCAGACGCCTGGGTGTGGTTCTGGCAAACCGCACATCTAACACTGCACTTTAAAATTCCGTAATGTGTGGGAGGAGATGCATCCAAGGTGGGAACGTTAGCTCCGACAATGTCTGGTAGACTGAGGGCGTTTATACGCCAATATGGGGCTGTCAGGGATGGCACGGACAAGGCGATCTGAAGTGTGGAGAAGGTGATGGCTGTCGTTAGTGAGTTTGCTAAGGGAAAGGAGACTGGGTCGAAAGGTGGTAACTAGGGTAATCGTATAGGTTTGGCTTCAGCCTGGAGGAACTTTTCATTGAGAACAACATTTCTGGGTACATTTTTTGCTCTGGCAATGGCACGTTGAACTTGGCAGGAGCTGTGACCCGTGGCAACCAAGTTATTCTTCAGTACCTTGCATAATGTGAACACTCAGAGTAGTTAAAACAAACGTTAGAGCCTGAGGGTCTGACTGAACGGTATATCTGTCTTACAATGCCTAGGGTGGCAGCTGGTGGAGTAAAGGTACTGGTGTGTGTCTGTGGGTTTAAAATACAGATCATTAGTGGGTATTAGGTTATCCTCCTTGCGGATGGTGACATCCAAGAATTGAGCCTGATGATACGAGTACTCTGGTGTGAACTTGATGATCATGTAGTAGGAATTCATGTGAATAGTGAAAGTCAGCAGACTGTTCTTATCACTGGTCCAGACGAAAAATACATCATCAAAGTATCACCAGATCCAGGGACGACACGGTGTTGAGGCAAGCATGCGTTTCTCTAGATTACCAATGAAGAGGCGTGTAAAGGAGGGGGCCACGCGAGTGCCCATTGCAGTGCCATGTGCCTGTAGATAGTGCTTATCTAGTGTGACCAGCCAGACTTAATTGTTACTAAATTATGCTGCCAGGCCCCGTATAAGCATCGTTTGTATATAGTCGGTGTTATTTTCTAAAATTGAATCGTGCTATACTTGCGAATATTATCCGTTTAGATTGTTGAACCATATGCGAGCGCCCTCTTGTGTTCTTCACTTTGTATCGCGATTTCGCATTACATCATTGGCATTTGCATTGTATGTGGGTTCCAATAATTTGACAGCTTTACTTTTTTGCACAAACACGCTGCTCGGACTCGCATTCCTTACATTTTATAATAGTCTTCTTGGAGAGTAAGCAAGCATGGGTACAGTACTTGACTGCTTGGCGTTCATGCAACCACACCTTGCATCTTATATATTTGCTTCTCTAGAAGTTTGTACTTGTACTATTGCCAGCTTTGCCGTGGCGTTGACGATACATATGTTGTCGTCCATTATATTAAGAGAGGCATGGGTGCATGAGACCACAACTGCTCCGCTATTACTCTGGTCGAGGCCGGACTTCTGCTAATTTCATCGCCGATAGTCTCCTCTTGCAGTATCCTTGCATCTGGAGCTGTTGATTGATGACTGTCGGTTTTTTGTATGTAAATAAAATATTTGATTGTAAATGGGAAAACAACCTATGTCGCATTCTTTCTGCGTACCCTTGGCCGCTTGGTTACACTAGGAAGGCAACATTGTTACTTGTTAGTACAAGATTCAGGAGGGCACCGATGTCATTAAATTGAGGAGTCGTGTGTCCTGCTTTAGCCAGGGCTATGTAACAAGCAATAATACCTTTTTCATGTTGAATGTTGGTGTACAAGGATGAGACGGGAAATGTCCCAATGATGGTCGTGCTCGGAATTTAGTCCTCGATTCATTTAAGCTTGCGCAGGAAGTCTGGGGTGTCCTGGATGTATGATATGGGATTCTAGTGACAAGGGGTTTGAGAAAACTGTCAAATAATGGTCACGTTCGCGTATGGTATGATCATTTGCAAAGACGTATAATAAGAATCCACACGTAATTCTTTCATGCATGTCTTTAATTTATTTCACAACAAATAAGAGAACACTCAAAAGAATCATTCGATCAACTCTTACTAAAACTTTGCTCCAACGCCTTAATTCGGTTGCTTTTTAGTTATTGCCACATCAAGGGCGGAGCCAGTCTCCTATTTATTATAATGCTCACCATAAACAACCCGTGCAAAATGTTAATCTTTAATTATTACTATAATTGTAATTGTTGTTGTGTCTAATCACCACAATCTAGTAATACATTTAAGGCATTAACATTTGACTTAATCTTGTAAAACTTGTAATAATTTTAATAAAGATAATTTAGTAATTAATAAAAGAATAGAATATTTAACTAGACAGGGTGCTAAATATCATCTGCCCATAAAGGGCTGTACAAAGATGTATATATTCATATATACATGTATGCACGTGCATATATTTATTAATGTGTGGATAATAATGTGCAAGATCACCCAGTCATTTTTCTAATTGTGCAAAATTCGTGATAAGTATATAGTAAACAATCAGCTATAAAATCCAATTGATAAAAAAGGTACTTTGAGGTTAAATGTACACGAACTGGAATTAAATAGGGGAGAGGTCATCACCATTGGCATTCCTAACCCAACATTTCTTGAGAAAAACATTAACCCTCCTCGCAAGAGCCGGGAATAATTATACCAAGCTTGTATTTGGTAAATTTTAATTAACCCTAACTCCCCAGTATCTGTGAATAATCATATTAAAATTGGACCATTTTGAAACCGCTGTCCAATTCCAAAAACTGGTTAACATTGCCGAATTGACGGTAGGGTTGCACTCACACGATACTCCCAAAATACAGGTTACACAGATGTAGCGCCTTGAGTAAGTTTTTAGAGAAGTGCGCTATACAAGTACTTTATATTATTATTATTATTATAATATTTTTTTTTACAAGTTTACTACTTGGTACGAAACTGTATTAGGGACATGATGAAAACAATTGTTTTTCTCTCACTTTATCTAACTTGAGCGTACGACTTATATGTCGTACGTACGACTTATATCTCGTACGTACGAGTTAAAATTCATAAGTCGTACGTACGACATATAAGTTGTACGTACGACTTAAATAACACTTTAAAGCTACCGAGCAAAAGCTAATCTTACCAATAAACGGTCGGCAAACAATGCAAAGATGGCGAACAAACTTGTGCTATCTACCGAATGAGGCTCGGTGTATGCCTACTTCCAGTATAAGTCGTACTTACGACATATAATTCGTAGGTACAAGTTACATTTGATAAGTCGTACTTACGACATATAAGTCGTACGTATGAGTTAGCTGACGTGAGAGAAATTAATTATTTTCACCATGGCCCTAATACAGCTTCTTAACTCATTTGGTAAAAGGAAACAAAACTACCAAATAGGAATGCAATGCCGTACGTGATGTTTATGTTACGACGTCAACGTTAAATGCTGCAAAACATGCAAATGCTTTGAAACAGTTACAACAATTTTGAGTCAAAATCTAAATAAACAATGTCGTGGCCGTACGTGACCCATGTGCTGCTCGTAAAAGGTTTTACAGACGTAGCTCAACAGAAATGCTGTTCATGAATCGTACTACTTATGCCCAGTTGAACTAATCACGACATCCGAGGAACTCCAAGCGTAGAGCTCGAGCATGTGCACCAACAGGTTCGTCAATAGGCTCAACGCGCACTACCGTCGCCGTCACACTTTTAGCAAATTGGTTGGTGACCGGGGTGTTGCCATCAGAGTTACCAATGAATACCTAAAATATAAGAAAAAATGAAATCAAAACTAGTGACTTACAAAGCAACCAACAGCACTTCTTAATTAGAGTTTCATTATACTGCGTGTATATATATGCAGGGATTTTAGTCTGAAAGTTTTAGCCGTATTACTATTAGGCTACACAAGCAAGCGTATCTCACGTGAAATATGAAGAAGAAAAACAAGTTTCTCGCTGTTTAAGAATACAAAATGTATACAATAGTTTGAATTGAAATAAAATCAACAAGACGAAGCAGCAGACGCGGCAGGATGTTGAACAGCAACAAATTACATCTTAAAGTCAAAAGAAACCAGAATAAACCTGATTATAAATTATATTTATTTTTGAAACACGATGCAAATCATTAATAAAAAAACAAATGTGATATAACAACCTTGATGTTTCCGTTTCCATCGGTCACATATTTGTTATCAGGTGAATACTTCTTCCGATACGCCACCCTGTATGTATTTGCTGCAAACAAGTTGACGCCACTAACAAGGAGGCCTTGCGTGATGACACCAGACACCACAGTGCTCTCCACGAGGTCCACCTCAATCCAGACATAAACGTCACTGAACACAAAGTATAAATGACGGATATCAAAATTAGTTAGACCATATCATTGGTGAAAACGACAACTTGTTGTATTTTTGTTTTTACCAATATGATGCATATCGTACTGGTTGGACACATTTGTGACAATGGTTATTTGAACCATTCTGTTTTTAGAGTGTAAACATGTACAGCCCGGTAATGACGGCAACACTGCGTCAGCTATTGTCCACAGTTTTACCAAATACATGTAATATGTTTATACCACTAATTTGAACGGGGCTGTGTTTTTTTGTTGTTGTTGTTGTTGTTTTTTTTACGGATACATACCTGTTGGGTATCCAAGCACGGTCACCGTTCAGGCGTCCTTGCCAAGCAGGAAAACTGTTGACGTTACCGGAGGCCTTCATGCGATCGTCAGTGATGGATCCGTCTTCAAGCCCCAGGGGCTGTGGTGTCAAGCACCCAGCTGGTGGTAAAAGGTGAGGACAAATCGTAAGAAGCGCTTCATATTAGTTTTCAAACATTATGAGTTGGGGTGATATGGTCCTTTGAAAAAAACTACAGCTTTCCCCCAGTATAAAGAAAATGGTACATTTTCTAATCTAGAGCGCACCAGCCAACAGGATGACTGAAACAAAAAATCGGCTTCAGTTCAGCAAGAGTTCAGTTCAGTTCTAGAGCCACGAATCATACTTTTTCGTTTAAGAAATTAACTTTCCTAAACAAGTTAAGCGATTGTCTTAATGTTGAAGTCTATACTACATGCATATTATGTAGATTAAATTGCTACGAAGCTTGTAATTGTATAATTGTCTTCCTACGATAGTGGTACAGTGCTACAACATAGCGTCATCTAGATTTCAACCAACACTTTTGCTAGATTTTTGAACTTCAGATGTTTTGTATTGAATACAAGTATACCTAGCTATATTCCTTCAATGTTTAGCACACCAGAACGTAGCCATTTGGCAGAGATGTTTTACAAGCACCTTCTTTTCTGTTTTCTATGTCTTTAAAAACTTACCAGCTGAGGAAACGGCACACTTTCCTGGGCAACGCTTTCGTATCTCTCGCATGACTTGCTTCATCCAGTCACCCGGATTATCAGGATCAGGTTCTGGTGGGGGACCGGAGTAACACACTCTTGCCTCGCTATCCACGCCGACCAAAAGCACTGTGGATCCAAAGAAACACTTGCTAATTAGTGGACTTGTTAAGTTAAGAGCACAGTTCAGTGAAAACAACGTCGGTGACAATTAAAAGCTGTTGGTTAACCAGTTCGCGTCAGACGAATGACGAAAACATGTCACGATCGAGCAAGGCCGAAAATATCTGTCAGCAACCGGATCGCAGCGAGCGAGGCCCAAAATATCAGGGTGTGCTACCCACAGATACCGGCCTGAACCTGTCTCGGATCGCGCCTCGGTTTGGTCAATGTCAAAATGATCCTGGCGCGAAATGGTTAAAATCTGTTTTACGAACAGGCTTATTAATTGTTTTTATATCGGTCGGTACATGCGAGACTTTTCTCATTTCGCTGCAGTTTAAATTTTACCTAGGACATGTTTGCATATTTTACTTTCAATTTTATTTTGTAGACGTAAACTTCAAAAATCAGAATACAGAATACCACGCAAAAAATTGCACTACCAGAGAAAAACAACCAATGTTTGGTTTGCCCAGGTTCCATGGACAAAAGTGAGTTCGTTTCTTTTATAGATAGGATAGGGCCTCCACCATTGGTAATTGCTTGAACTATCATAAATGGGTGGATTTAGGGGGTTGTATTTTATAGTAAATATCGTTTAACTGACCCGTGCGAAGTTTTACAATCATGGATGCTAAGAAAAGAAAAACAAACAACAACAAAAGGAAATCGTTTTCAACTAGCGTCAGGCAGTGTTAACGTTTTTAATGTTGTTATTGTTGTTTTCGTTATTGCCGTCCGGCGATCGTTCAATTTTGTTTAAACATTTACAGGATATCTAGCGCGTTCCTTTTGTTGGATGACTACAATCAATATTTACTTTAAAATAAGTAAGATATTTTCTAATAATTCGTAGTAATTTTTGTAGATATCTGTACTTGAACGGTGTATCCTACATTTACCTTATGCGCAGTATAACAGCGCTTGAAGGTTATTAAAATAATAATAAACCCCCAACATGTAAATTGATGTGTCACGTGACATTACTATTAAATAACACCACCTGCAACTGGATTGAACAGAATTAATATGGTAGAAGAAGACAGCTATGGCCAAGTTCGATCAAGGACTGTAATTAACTATAGTTTGACTAACTCTGATCGAACTCAGGCTAGTCGACGATGGTTGGACTAGTCTAGTCGACTATTCACGACCAGCCTACCGCGGTTGGTCGCATCGATGGTAACCAATGGCCGCTTTAATAGCACAGTACTAGAGAGGACCAGTTTGGCAGTTATCAATAGTTCGACTAGAGTTGTTCCCACTTTAACTTCAGTGCGCATGCCCTAATGACGTCACGAACTAACCACTATAACTATAGTTTCTTTGTGATACAACACACATACACCCCGTCGTGTTCCGAAATACGGTACCCTCTGGAGACATGAACACAATGTGTACAATGGAGACAAAACGTCTCCGGAGGGTTAATTTCTATAGATGAATAGGTCTCCATTGGGAATTTCACGAATTAGATTTTTGGATTTTACCTAAATTACTCAAAAACTAGGATTAGGATGTGGGTTAGGGTTAGTGTTTGGGTTAGGGTATAATATATGCGGAATGACAACATATTCTGTACCATATTAAATGAGGCTAAAGAAAAGGCGGAACTCGATGGTTTCGAAGTCCCAAAGCGCATCAAACGTAATAGGCGAGATGTGGATGGCGAGTCCTTGGAAGACTTTTATAGGCGAGTCCTATACTTTCCGACCCTTGATGAACTTCTAAGTGATTTTCAAACACGTATTCTGGGACAAAATGCTGACTTGACATCAGCGTTTGGAGTTTTTTCAGCGCAGTGCTTATTTCATGACAATCCTAACACCTCCAATGATCTATGGAAGTACAAGTGAGGCTGATCCTAATCCGGATATAGACGCGTCACTGTTACAGCCACAGTATCGACAGTTCAAACTTTGGCTGAAGAGCAAGAACTCTTCATCTTCTGACAAAGATCATATAAATCCTCTGTATCTGATTAACCTCATCACTGATTGTCAGATGGGAACGACGTTTTATACTATAACTGCCCTTCTTAAAATTGCACTCACCTTTGCACTTACTGTACTAGTGTTTCAGCTGAGCGCTCATTTAGTGAGCTTCGATTGTTGAAAACATATCTGAGATCAACTATGACTCAACAACGTTTGTCGTCTCTTCTTGTGATCAATGTAAACAGAGACATTAATATAGACCTTGATGAAGTAATCAATACTTTTGCCCGAAAACATCCCCGAAGATTAGAGTTCATTTTTACTGAATACAAATAGTGTGGGCTTACAAGCTCAATAGTTATGGTGTTTTTTTAGTTGAAAACTACTGTTCTATAAGTGTGCTATACGTGTTCTAAAACGTTTCAGAACACTTACTATACCTTGTGTTAGGCATATGTTTTAATGCTTAAAAAGCGTAACATCGGAGAACGTCCGAGGTGTTCCTATCAATTTGCAGTGTATGAGGCTTGGAAGTCGGTACCGGTAGCAATTGTTTTTTCGTAGCCAACATTTGAATAGGGACCTCATAGTCAGCGGCAACGTTCATTATCGATCTCAGATTGTATTAATAATATTCAATAGTTACTATATATGTAAGCTCTAGGCCTATATCATAATATGATTATAGATTTATTCGGTGAGAATTTCTGGCAGCTCACCCTCTCTAGTATAGTGGTTAGGTAGATTGGCATATTGATCAGATCATATTGATTCGAATCCCTTAACAAATACATGTTTTTTAAAATAAATAAATAATAACAGTTAAAACAAATTAACTATTGTTATGTGTTGTGAGAGCCCGATGCAAATGTTGACTACAGAAACAAACATTGCGTCCCAGTAGCTTAATGGATGATCTAAAATCATGATCGAAAAATAAATAAATAAATAACGAACCAAAAACGTAACAATGCTGCATAAAATAGCTTAATTTTGGCTTTGACTTTGACATTTGTCCTGCGTCGCGCAAGCGCGACAGCCGGCGCTGATGCGCCGTATTGTTAACCTTTATTTTGCGCCCCCTATCAAAATACCCTGGCGCCGCCCCTGGAACTACGCCATGTTGGAAAAACGCGTCACTTTTAGTCGGGTGACTCGGCGTCGGTGGTGCGACGGGATGCCAGCTTGTGCCGGCGCGGACGGGACGTCTCTCGACCGGCCACGTTATGGATCGTCGGATTGGCTGTTCGCAACGACGACCCTCCGGTTGAGAATTTAAAGAAACAAACGTTACTAATAAACATGCAGTTGCTTTTCGATTGCCTATGTGTAGGTCTTTTTGCATAAACTATTGCATAAACTTCTTGACGGAATTCGAGCCGAAGCCTTCCCAAAATTATAACCAATACTCAGTTGCTGAGTTGGCTGTTTGCGATTGGGCGGCCGGGCGCACTGTTATTTGAGCTGGTGCCCCGCTTTACTCCTTTGGTTATTGCAGAGTTTCCTCGAAGCATAGTACCAGCTGTGCCGGTGTAGACGGTAATTCTGTCCCCCGGCAAAATCGTCCGGGGGGACAGAATTACCTAGGTAAAAGTGTCCCCCTGGAGCCGTTAATTCTGTTCCCCTCCAGTTTATTCTGTCCCCTCTCTAGGTAATTCTGTCCCCCAATGTTCCACACATAAGTGGTTATTCTGATGTTATTTCAATGAAAAGCCCACATGGTATTTATTATTTGGACTTCTCTTCCCTTCATCGATTTATCAAAATAAAAATAAAAATAACTTTATTAATTAAATCAACCGATCTACGTTTCTGCGCGAAAGGGAAAATGGCAGTAATCAGTATTTTTAGACTTCTTGCACGCGTACAAATTCTATATACCCAGCACGATATGCGGCAGCACTTTTGACCACCTGTAATTTGTAGGACGCTACACATCCTACAGTCTGCCACAAATGATGCACCATGGAGGGGTGAACCTGTACTATACTGGTTGTTGCGTCTAGTGGGTGCAGGGTGCTAGACTTGTGACGTTGCACGGGACAAATTAACCAGGGGGACACGTTTAGCATTGGGCATGGAGACAGAATTACCTGGAGAGGGACAGAAATACCTAGGTAAATGTGTCCCCCCGGACAGATTTACCGGGTCACGGCCTGGTAAGTCTGTCCGGGGGACACATTTACCAGGGGGGGACAGAAATACCTTTCACACCGGCCGACCATGTTTTTTATGGACTGAGGCTATAATCCAGGCACTCCGTGCATGACGTCACAACGTAGAACTGGCTGCATCAAAAACCCAATTACAGACGCCCAGATAAAAACAATAAACACACGTGGGCGTACCGCATGTACAAAATAAATGGATACAGTCCCTAGTTTTTCGTATACACGACTTTTATACCTTTTTCTATAAGACCCTATCTAGAGGAGATTCTTTAGGTGTATAATTCACCAAAATTTACTTAAAAAAAAAAAAAAAAAAAGCAACACTAGGATTCGAACCTAAAACCTATGGATATCAAGACAGGTACATTATCCACCAGACTATCGCATATGTCATTATGGTGTTTTTTTGTTTTAATGTTGATATTGTCTACAATACTGGAACGGCTGGAGCAGAGTCTAATTTACAAGGCACCTATAATTCGTATGTGGGCATAGATGTGAGCAAGTGACGTCATGCACGGAGTGCATGGCTTATAGCCTCAGTCTTTTTGATGGGCCTTTTCAAAAAACTTTGCTCCGTCTTCGGCTTCGAGTTCGTCTTTGTCTACGAATTCTTAGTCTTGGTGCAAGACGTTGTTGTTCATTATCAAACAATAGAGGGCGCTGTTGGGAAACTTCCAGATAACCACCACACACATCGGCTCAGAACAACGTCTTGGTGATTTCGTCTCGTCTCACGTGACATAACCAAATGTGACCTCAATTGCATATTCAACAAAGGTCATATTGGAAATACGCAAGCGCACAAGTACGCTGCATAATGAGCTGACAGACTGGTACATTGTACATGTACATGTCACTGACCTCTATACATGGACAGATCATCCATTGTTTCATTTTGAAGTCGGCATGCAGAGAAGTGCAACATGGCGGACCCACGAAGTCATTCTGTGAGCCAATGAAATGTCCAGGTGTAGAGTTCAGTTGGTTGGTAAATCCACTGACCTCTACAACTGCACATTTCATTGGCTCACAGCAGTGACGCCATGTTGCACTTCCAGTTCGCGCCGACTTCAAGTGTTAGCACAGCAGAATATGGACAATGATCCGTCCACGTGTTGAGGTCAGTGGTACATGTATTACTATGTGTGCACACCATCAATGGTCAGAGTCAAAGTCGTGTGGGTACAAAACTCGTCACGTGTTCTGCAATACATAAACTGTTTGTGCCAATTTGGTACGTCATAGATATGCGAGAAATCTGCCCGGAATTTTCCGGGCAGATTGAACATGTTGGCCAAGACGTTCTTCTTGACAGATTCGCGGCTTCCAGATTACGCCCTCTATCGGTGGAATAGTCTAGTTGTGTTGTTGAGTGCATAGGCCCTAAGGTTTTATGGTTTTACTAACTCAACAAAAACGTCTTGCACCAAGACTAACGAATTCCGTGCGCGTCTACCATTTTTTCAGTCACAGTTTTGGAACGTAAAACAAAAATGATGTATTCCTTTTGTGTTGCCTTCTGGGCAAATTTCCCTTTTTCACATTGTCAATACTGAAATATTACAGGATTATTTCTATAAAAACATATCGCTACACAAATGTCGCAAAAATTAATGTTATGATCGTGGATATGAATATGCAATTTAGAAACATGACTGCATTACGTCGATTGAGGGCGCAGTGTCAGATGGCCGGCCCGTTGTGTTTTTAAATTTTAATCATGATTTTTACGATGATGTAAAAACAAATCCCTAAGTGGTCGTTTTATTTTCTGTACGATTCCCGGAGACGCAGGCATCATGCAAGCGAAGATGGTCTCTCTATTGGGTATTATTGGCGTGGAAGTCGGGAAGTATTTTTACATTGAATTATATTTATTCAGAGTCGATGCTATTCCTATTTTTTTATTCAGGGTCAATTTTATCCCTACGTACACACACTCTAAATAAAGCCTGTTTTAGCAATTAAAATTGCCGAATATAAATAAAGTTTAAGTTGATTTGAGACAGTTATGCCCGACCGATGCTTTCCAACTCCCGGCCCCCAAAAGCAGGAATAAAATTACTAAGATAAGTCTACTGATTGACTAATGTATTTAGCTTCTCCATCCTAATAAACAAATCATTTGTTTGAACAGATAAACCCGCCCTGTGAGAGCCTAATTATTTTCCAAAGGCCTGTTTGATTTTGTAACTAAAATGGTCCTATAAAATTGCTCTAAAATTCTTATAAACTTGTCATTACCCTTTTAATCCAATTCAATCATGTTTAGTATAACAATTTAAGTACTAATATTTTGGAAGTCATGCATAGTCATAGTTACTCAATATCTATGCAACTCCTTCTATTTCCCTTTTTTATAGAGATACGTTTCACAACATTTAATATTTTTTAATTTGGAATGTCCCAGTTGTATCCATTCTTTGGCTATTATGAATACTGGTATTATTTTCTACCCGATAGCACTATTCAATTTCAGATCCTATTTATAACTGCGTCGTCGGGGAACTACATATTTTCGCCATTTTCAAACTATATACATTTTCAATTAATGCATTTGCGACAGGTAACATTTTTTTCAACAAACGGCTCTTTTCTGCAGCTATTTAAATATTATTGGCTTACACATGTAAACATTATACGTTATTTTGTGTATAGTGTCATGTGTGCCCGTCGCGGTTTGATGCAGGGGGGGGGGGGGGGGGCCAAAAAAAGTGCGCCACCAACGTTGAAATGTATATCATTTATTCTTCCACGCTCATGAGCCGCACATCTCACACAGTACATACGTTTGGTGGCCCTGAAGGGACTACGCAGATCGTGAATATTGACGTCAATATTCACGACAAATTTCACGACTTTCCTCAAAGTCGCGAATATTGACGTCAATATTGACGTCAATATTCACGACTTTCCCCAAAGGTCGCGAATATTGACGTCAAATTTGACGTCGATATTCGCGTCAAATTTCACGACTTTCCCTGAAAGTCGCGAATATTGACGTCAATATTTGCGACAAAATTCACGACTTTCCTCAAAGTCGCGAATATTGACGTCAAATTTGACATCAAATTTCGCGACTTTTGGGGAAAGTCGCGAATATTTTTCTAGCAAACTAGGTTTTGGCTAGTCTTGCTCCAAGACCGAGTTTTTTCATTTGTCCGGGGCGCGCCGTCCGTCTGTCTATGCAGTTCATTAATCCTCAATACTCCGAAAACGGGCTTATTAGTAGATCAGTGGATTTTTTTCAAGTTCAGAAACAAATCTCGTGGACTGAACTTAAAGGTAGGATACACCATTTGCAGATATCAACAATATTTACTACCGAATTATTAAGAAATATCTTACTTATTTGAAGGTAAATTATGATTCTAGGCATCCAGCAAAATGATCGCGCAAGATATCCTGTAATTATTCCGAATGTTTTTTTTTATAAAACTAAATTCGCAATCACCGGACGGCGATCGCAAAAAACCCGAACAATAACAAGAATATTCAACTGCCCGACGGCGGTTGAAAACAAACGCAGTTTTTCGTGATTTTCTCGCCATCAATAAATTATTGTAAAGGTCAGTTAAACGAGATTTACTATATAATACAACCCCCCCCCCCCCCCCTACCCCCCAAAAAAAAGAAATCCACCCATTCATGATAATTCAAGCAATTACCAATGGTGTATCCTACCTTATCCTACATTTGCCTTTAAAGCAAATCCACTGATCTCTCGTGACAATCGAGGGCGCCCTCAATAAGCCCGTTTTCGGAGTATTGATGATTGATGAACTGCATAGACTAGACGGACGGCGCGCCCCAGAACAAATGAAAAACTCAGTCTTGGAGCAAGACTAGCCAAAACCGTGGAGGAATAAGAAGACAACCTAGCTTGCTGGAAAAAAATTCGCGTCAAAATTTATGTCCGGTCGTGAAATTTGACGTCAAATTTGACGTCAATATTCGCGACTTTGTTAGGCAAGTCGCGAAATTTGACGTCAAATTTGACGTCAATATTCGCGACTTTTGGGGAAAGTCGTGAAATCTGACGCGAATATCGACGTCAAATTTGACGTCAATATTCGCGACTTTTTGGGAAAGTCGTGAATATTGACGTCAAAAACTCGAAGCGCACCATTGAAACACGTACAAATTTGCACTCGATGAGCTCCGTGCATCGCTCCCCGAATTCATTGATTTATCCATCGTCCGCAAAGCTAGACAGGCATGGCGTAAACTTTCGCGTTTGAGAATTGGCAGAAACAAAGGTCAAATATCTAGAGGATGTACCGAGGGATTTTTATTTAACTTTCAGGAATGAAAGATCTATTCCTAATTATTACGTTAGTTGAAAAAATCAGAGGATGAACGAAAAATCTTTTCACAATATGTCGATATTTGTAGCCATTTTAGGGGAGACGTTTTGTAACGAAATTCCCACCTGGACCCATTCACATACACGTTAGCTGCTGCAATAAACAAACGGAAAATTGTTGGTAATATTGTTACGCATTTTATTTAAAACTAAGCACCGTAACAATTGAAAATACTCTTTCAATATAAACTATTATGTTTTCAGTGCTGTTAAAGAGTGAATTTTAACAGTATACATGGATTTTTTATTTATGTGTAATGGTCATCACCTTTTTTTAAAATGGAGTGTACCCAAACTGCGATCCCAAATAATTGCGCAACACCCCTCCCCCCCCCCCCTCCCCCCGGTTTGATGTATGTAAGCCATGGCTAGCACTGCATGCATGACTAGCGTCTTGTTTCTAGCCATGTGCCTAGTGGTCGCTAGGCTATGTGTATATAGTACCCAACTTATCAGCTTTGCGACAACATTTGCAAGTCCTGCATATAATGGCGCCAGTTCCCTAGTATAAACAACTATATGCATATGCCAAATGAGATGAGCAGTTTTGGTTCAGTAAGATCCATACAAAAAATTGAAAATTCTCTCGGACTAAATACACGCATAGATTGTATACGTTAAAACTATTCTTGAGGCTCATTGGTAGGCAACAGGACCCACAGTCGGACGTTGGTTGGTTCGAATTCAGCGTGGGTCTAACTTTTAGCTTTACCGCGCCCTCATCAGTCATTTGCTTCAAATGATTTTAAACATGTTAAGGTTAGCATCTTCGTTTAGGGCACTTACTGGGCACTCTGTGACCAGGGCTTAGGGTGGCGCCTTGTTTCCTCCTTTTGATGGTGCTTGGCCTTCAGGCCGCATATATGGACAGTGGAGGAAAATGGTGGGCCGGGAACGCCGAGACCCCAGAAGAGTCTTATGACGGTCGGTACGCGCCCATGTAGTACATAAGCCTGACCCCTAAATGTTTGGTCAGCACCCGTAACCTTTGCTTCCCTTAATACTTTTTTTTATTTCAAATTTTTCATTTCAAATTTTGCCAATTATAATTAAAATGCAAAAATTAAAATTTTCAAGAAAAATCTAAATTTGAAATAGCATGCAAATAAGGTTACCCGTAATTAACTGCTTACATTTGTTATTTTTGAGTTACATTTCGGCCAATTTGGTTAAAAATGCAAGGCTAACCCCTTACACCTTTTAATTATTTCCAAAAAGTAAAATTTGTAAAAAAAATTATAAAAATGCAAGGCTAACCCTTTACAATTGTTAATGTTTCCAAAAAAGTAAATTTTTCGCAAATTTTCATAAAAAGCAAGACTAACCATTACAATTGTTAATTTGTTTTCTTCAAAAAGTCAAATTTTCGCCAATATTCATACAAAAATGCAAGGCTAATTGTACACTTTCCCAAAAATGTACATGTTGGCTAATTTTGTTAAAAATGCAAGACTACCCTTACATTTTTTTTGCCATTTTTGATCAAAAAATGCGAGGCTAACCCTTTACAATTGTAAATTATTTTCAAAAAGTCTTGGTTTGTCTATTTTTGATAAAAAAAATTCAAGGCTTATCCCTTACACTTTTGTTTTCTCAAAAAAGTCAAATGTTGGCTAATTTTGTAAAAAATGCAAGGCTAACGCCTTACAATTGTTAATGTTTCCAAAAAGTAAATTTTTCGCTAATTTTAATAAAATTGCAAGGCTAGTAATTATTAAATATTATTAATTATTTTCAAAAAGTTACATTTTGGCCAATTTTTGATTTAATAATGCAAGGCCAACCCCTTACAATTGTAATTTCCTTCCAACAAGTCATTTTTTTGCCAATTTTCATACAAAAAGCAAGGCTATAACCCCTTACAATTGTACATTTAAAAAAAAAAAAAAATTGGCCAATTTTTGATTTAGAAACACCTTATTGTAATTTTTTTAAAATAAATAATTGTTGGCAAATTTTGTTACAAATGAAAGGCTAACCCCTTACACTTGTTAATTTTCCAAAAAGTCACATTTTGTCTATTTTGGATACCAAAAAATTAAGGCTTGCACATTGTTTTCCTCCAAAAAGTATTTTTGTGACCAATTTTGTTATAAATGCAAGGCTAACCCCTTACAATTGTACATTTTTTCAAATAGTAAAATTTTCGCAATTTTTGGATAAAACTGCAAGGCAACCCCTTACACTTTTTACATTTTTTCCCAAAAGTCAAAATTTTGCAATTTTCGATAACAAAATGCAAGGCTAAACCCTTACAGTTTTTTTGTTTTTTAAAGTCAAAATTTCGCCAATATTCATAAAAATGCAAGGCTAACCCCTTACAATTGTACATTTTCCCAAAAAGTAACATTTTCCCAAATTTTGGATAAAAAAATGCAAGACCAACGGGGGCGTTCTTCCCACGGTGGTCGGTACCCGAAAATCAGCTCGCACTCATGATTCCCCGACACTTTAAAAAAAAAATGCAATTGTACATTTTTTCAAAAAGTCTGATTTGGCAAATTTTGTTTAAAAATGCAAGCTCCAAATTGTTTAGCGTGTCCGACATAAAACAGTCCAACGAACAAAACGTTTTGTTTTTGTTGCCAATTTCAATTAAAATGCAAGGCAAAAGGCAAACCGCCCCCACCCCCACCACAACCTTAAAGAAAAACAATTTTGGTCAACTTTACTTAAATGCAAGGCCACCCCCAACAACTAGTATTTTCCAAGAAACTTGTGGTAATTTTTAATTAAAACAAAAGGGCAACCCTCCACAGTTTTTTATTTTCCAAGCAGAAATAAAATGTTGGCAAATTTCACCAGAAGTGCAAGACCAACCTTTTACAATTCAATTTCCAACAAAAATTCAAACCTTGGCTAACTTCAATCAAAACGCCTTGACATTTAAATAATTTGACATTTAACAAATTGGCTATTTGTTTCCTATATAGTTAGTCACTGTTTCTGTGTAGAAATTAGCCGCGTTATGCTCGACTTCACTTCCACAATCTCAACCTCTCCAATATCTATAGAGGGCGGTGGGTCCGATTATGTTCAAACTGTGTATGTAGTTAGAACGGGATGTGTAATAGACGAACAGTGAAGTGAGTTCATAATGACGTCATCGTACGAATTATATATAGATATATATATATATATATATATTTCTACTTTTATGCCATCAACGCAATATGCTAAATCGAAAATTATTTTGGAAGCAGGTTTGGGTACTTTTCTGTTATTCCCCCGCCAACAATTTTTTTTTTGGATTGTACTTAAATTACTTAAAAACTAGTGTTAGGATGTGGGTTAGGGTTAGTGTTTGGGTTAGGGTATAATATAGGGGATATTATACCCTAACTCAAACACTAACCCTAACCCACACCTTTGTCAATGAAAACTCATGTCACTAAAGTGTGCGATAGTGCTTTTTATTATTTGCATAACATTAGACGAATTAGGAAATATTTATAAAAAGGAATGTACCGAGACACTGATTCATGCATTTATCTCTAGTAGACTTGATTACTGTAACAGTTTGTTTTATGGTTTATAGGACACACAGATTAATCCACTCCAGAGAGTGCAAAATGCTTGTGCTCGGCTTGTCTGTAATGCATTCAAGTTTTTACAATACACCATTGTTTCTGTATCTACATTGGCTTCCTGTTCGGTCTAGAATTGAATTTAAGCTTTTATTGATTACTTACAGAATTGTACATAGTTTAGCCCCACAGTATTTAAGTCAGATTGTTTTTTATCAAGTCCCAATCTCGTTACTGTCTTCGTAGTTCTAGTGATGGCATTGTTCTTAACTACCCTGTAGGCTGTAGGCAAGGCTACTCTTGGGGACCGAGCCTTTGAATATAGTGCCCCATACCTCTGGAATAAACTTCCATTTCATGTTAGGAACGCTGCTGGTCTTGGTGTTTTCAAATCAGTCCTGAAGACCCACCTTTTTAAACAAGCTTGTTAATAATGTGGTTTAGGTTTTTAATAATAATTGTTATTTGTTCACAGTGTATGTCTTATCATATTTTATGTGCATATTTTCGAGCTATTTACTGATTATTTTGTGAAAGTTTTTAATTACCAATGTTTTAGCAATTATATAGTGTTATGCGCCTGTGTACATTGTATGGAATGGGCGCAATATAAATCAATACATTATTATTATTATTATTTGCGAGTGGATGTGGCGACAGCGCCACCGAAACTTGAACTTGTTCGACAGGATTTTGGCGGACATTGCGGTGTACTGGCCACCAAACTGAGCAGTTTATTCAATGTTAATCAAAGCCAAGTTTAGTTTGGGTTGTTGTAGAAGACGTATTTAAACTTGTATTTCATTTGTTTTCACTTTCTGTTTGAATTTATAGTAGTTTGAGTTGATAATTTTTTGGGCGGGGGAATAACAGAAAAGTACCCAGGTTTGTTTGGTCGCACATATTTGTGTTTTTTCGCATCAAAAGATTCATATCGACCTTTTGCTGGGCACCCCACGAACGCTTTACTGAGAAATCAATAGCAGACGCACACCTTTTAGAAAGCAAGCAAGCGCAGTGATGGTTATTGTATCGCGCAGTGATGGTTATTGTATTTGGGTATACCTACTGTATCGTTAATAATTGCACGTGCACTGCGCCCTTTGAATAACGCTTCAATACAAAATCGATAGCAAAGGCAACCCCGTGTAGAAAAACAAGCGAGCGCAGTGGTCACTGTTTTTCGGTCATTTGTTTGGTCAAAATATATTGCCCATGTACAAGCGCGCATTACATTTTGTGCAATGGTTATTGTATTTCGTGTAAATTTTCTCTGTCTTGAATCCTTTTTTTTCTTACAAAAGATCTCAAGACGTGCTATTGTACAGACAAGACCACAGCGGCGTTCAACTCCGAGTCAAACGATGGCAAGCCGCATCCCCGGCCAAAAAACCTAAATAGAAGGCGATTCTCATAAATTAAGTGCTGCTCTAAGCCCGTGCTGTAGGTTTTCCCGGCTATTTTAGAGGTGTAGGATACACCATTTGCAGATATTAAAAAAAATAGTACCGAATTATGAAGAATTATCTTACTTATTTGAAAGTAAATAATGATTATAGGCATCCAGCAAAATAATTGCGCTAAATAACCTGTAATTATTTCGAAAAATATAATTTCCAAAAAAATCACGATCGCCATTATGGCGATCGCGGAAAAACCTCAAGAACAACAAGACCAACAATCCGCCACCAATTGAGAACAAACGCCGTTGTTCTTGCTTTTATTTTGCATCCATGATTGTAAAACTTCGGACAGGTCAGTTAAACGACATTACAATAAAATACAGCCTCCAAAATCCACCAATTCCTAATAATCCAAGCAATTGCCAATGGTATATCTCAACTTTAAAACATTGTTTTATTCAAATTCCGAAGACAAAAATCCACACGCTTTTACCAAACCAATTAAGTCCTTAACCATTTAATGTCAACAATTGATCACTCTTTTTAAACAACGGGTATGGAATATTTGTCATTACAGATCAAATTCGCCTTTAATAGCTATTTGCGAAAGTCAGTATTTAGATATCAAATTTGTCTTTTTATTAATCAATTTCAAACGTATGTTAACTCAATTATTCTGTTGTACGTGCTTGAGTCAAGCACATGTCGGACTAATTTGATGAACTTGAGGTTTGAAATTGATTGATATAAGACGAATTAAATCTGTGACTACTGACTTTCGGCAACAGCTTAGACAAATTTGATATGTAATGACGAATATTCCCGAGACCATGTTTAAAATACCTAACTTTTGGAATTGAATGGTAAATGACCAAATTAGTTTGGTAAAAGAGTGTGATTTATTTTCTTGGACAAAATTGAATGTGAGAGTTGGTGAATTTGAATTTTTTTTTTAAATAGCCGGGAAAAGCTATTTTAAAGTTTGCACACCACCAATTCTCTCTCAATTTCTACGAGCGAGCTCATTAATAAGTAGTGACCCCACAGGTCATTTTTGCTTCATATGCTAATAGACTGGGATTTGCCTCACGCTAATAGAGATGGTGTTCCACCTGATGCTGGATGTAGAGTATAGTTGGGTCCAAAACATAAGTTCCGTGACCATTATCTGGCTAGGATGGTTTGACGGTGGATTTGACTTCTATGGACCATTAATAAAGAAATTAGCCTCCCGGTCCCTCCCCAAAATACCGGCATTTTTCGCTAGAGGGCCAAATCCAAGATGGCCACCGGCGCCATCTTGGAAAATTAACGTTTGAACCAGAGCACCTAGAATCATGTCCGAAAACACTTTTTGGGGTACGTGGACCTCGAGGATTCCGATTCCGACATCGGTTTGACAATATGACATCAACTTGACCTAGAAATCCAAGATGGCCGCCGGCGCCATCTTGAAAAAATTACTTTTGAACCAGAGCACCTACAACCATGTCTGAAGACACTTTTTTGGGTAAGTCGACCACAAGGATTCCGATTCAGACACTGGTTTGATACTGTGAAATCATTTTGACCCAGAAATTTAAGATGGCCGCCATACGATAGAGAAAAAACATATTTTTGGAAAGGGAACACCTAGAAACATGAATAAACACATTTTGTTTGGTTAAATCGTTGCGCTGATGCAATTTGTGAAGGTCCTGGTCAGCCGGATATGATGAATAATGGTTCTAGGAGTGAGCTCCTAATGGTATAAGGGCCATATCGGCTGGATTTGTATGTGGGTACAAACGTATTTAGCACAATGAAGGTCTGATTTATTTTAACAATGCACACTTTCTTTTCAGTTTGTGTCTTCGCTGAATACACAAATCACCGTCACTACATAATCGTAGTGTTGGCACCAGATTAGTTTCTCTTTGTACAGTTTTGTATCACAAACATGATACTTCTTTCTGTTATTGTTCCACTGATACTGTGGTTTCAGTAGTTGTGTTGTAAATTGAGAAATATCAGTTACATTCTCCCTGGTAATATTGGGTAAATGGGGTAATATCGGGTGACCTCAATTTACATGCTGACCCTAAGTGGGCGTGATAAACCTTGGTAAAACAATTTTGTCACTTTTTCTACATGAACGTTATGTTTTGCGTAATAGCGATACGTTTAGGGTGTTTTCGTAGAGATAATTGTATAATATTTATTTACTCAAAGTCTCAAAGAAACGAATTTGCCAAAAAGCCAACACACAAATAAATTAACAAAAAAATATCGGCAAACTGTGATCACAGACGGCGGTGATATTGGGCACATATATAGCGTTTACTACATGCTAAGATTGTAGGAGTGGCAGAAGAGTCATTGATGTTTATAATGTATACATTGTAGTATTGTTCCGGTAGTATCGTAATATTAGTATTAAATAATATAATTAACCAATTAACCAATATTGGGTAAATGGGATAATATCGGGTGGTAATGACGTGCAATGCCACATTCTCCCTTAGGTAATATCGGGTAATATCGGGTAATATCGGGTAATATCGGGTAATATCGGGTGGTAATAACAATGCAATGCCAGAAGTAACGGTTACACTATCTCTGGTAATATTGGGTAAAGGGGGAAATATGGTAGTAATAACGATGCAATGTCGGAAATAACGGTTACATTCTCCCTGGTAATATCGGGTAATATCGGGTAATATCGGGTGGTAATAACAATGCAATGCCAGAAATAACGGTTACACTCTGTCTGGTAATATTGGGTAAAGGGGAAATATCGGGTGGTAATAACGATGCAATGTCGGAAATAACGGTTACATTCTCCCTGGTAATATCGGGTAATATTGGGTGGTAATAACAATGCAATGCCAGAAATAACGGTTACATTGTCCCTGGTAATATGGGGTAATATCGGGTGGTAATAACTAGCGTTATTACTCGTTACAACCCGGGTAAAATATCGGGTAAAATGCCCAGTGGGTAGTGCGCCCCCCCCCCCCCCCCCCCCCCTTCCTGAATTACCACCCCTCACCAATCGGAAATGGTTGGGAGCTGGTAGGTGGTCGCTGTCGCCCTGTCCGCCACACGCGACCTGATCTCCCGACGCATCTACCTGCATCAGGGCCAGCTGAAGAGAGCACGATTGGGATAATGATGAGGAGGAGGTAGATGATGATGATGTACAGAGGAGGGGGGATTCATCTGAATCTGATGTCCAGAATCTAGTGAGCCAGAATTCTCTGATTCAGACTGATCACATCTCTCAATGTCATATTGATTAACCTGTTACGATGTTGAAACAATGTGTAGCATAAGACAAGAGAATAATTGGTGACTAATCCTAAATGGGTTTTAATTGCGTTGCACTGTGGTGTCGTTTTTGGGGAGGGACCGGGGGGCTAATTTCTTTATAAATGGCCCATAGAAGTCAAATCCATCGTCAAACCTTCCTAGCCAGAAAATGGTCATGGAACTTATGTTTTGGACCCAACTAGTAATGTGTTGCAGCAAACCCAGTCGGCAAAACTATGTTTCAAACATGGGTTAATAAGTAGGATAAAACACGTGTCTTGGCGAGGTAAAATGAAATCTCTAAACACGCGTTTCAAATGTGTTCTAGACGTATTACAATGTAACATGCGTGTCTGAAACTTAGGCCAGTTGTTGTGTTTGTGATTGTTGCAGACAGGCGCAATATGGTTTCTATAGCCAGTCTCCCATTTATAATAATGCTCACCATAAACAACCCGTGCAAAATGTAATTATTTAATTATTACTATATATGTAATTGTTGTTGTGTTGGGGGGGGGGGGGGGGGGGTGGCCTGGAGGGAATTTTTTCTAAAGCCACTCCTTGATATCATCTTTAAAGTAAGTATTAATTGAATCTAATCACCACAATCTAGTAAATACATTTAAGGCAACTCATTTGCCTTAATTTTGTAAAATTATTTTAAGCACAATGTATAATAATTTTAACAAAGATAATTTAGTAATTAATAAAAGAATGGAATATTTAACTAGACAGGGTGCTAAACATCATCTACCCATAAAGGGCTGTACAAAGATGTACATATTTATATATACATGTATGCACGTGCAAGTTCACCCAGTCGTTTTTCTATTTGTGCAAAATGTGCAAAAAATTTGCAAAAGCTATAAAATCCAATTAATAAAACAATGGTACTTTGAGGTTAAATGTACACGAACTGGAATAAAATAAGGGGAGAGGGCATCACCATTGGCATTTCCCACTCAACATTTCTTGAGAAAAACATTTCCCCTCCTCGCGATTGCCGGGAATAAACCAAGCTTAAGGTAAATTTTAATAAACCATAGCTCCCAAGTACTGTTAAAAATCATATTAAAATTAAAGCATTTTGAAACCGTTATCCAAATCCTGAAACTGGTTAACATTTTGCCAAATTAACGGTAGGATTGCACTTACACGATACTCCCGAAATAGAGGTTACACAGATAATATTTTTTACAACTTTACTACTTTGGGACATTTGGTAAAAGGAAACGAAACTAATTAGGAAAACAAAGTTCACCATATACGACGTCAACGTTAAATGCTGCTATAAACATGCAAATTCTTTGAAACAGTTACAACAGTTCATTTGAGTCGAATCATTGAAAGCTGTACATGCGTATTCCAACATAAAATGCTGTTCATGAATTGTACTACTCATGCTCAGTTGAACTAATCACGGCATCCGAGCAACTCCAAGCGTAGAGCCATACGTTGAGCATTAGCAGGTTTTTCAATATGCTCAACGCGCACTGCCGTCGCCAGAAAACTCTTAGCAAAAAGGTTGGTGACCGGGGTGTTGCCATCAGAGTTACCGCTAAACACCTACAATATATTAAGCAAACAAATACAATCAAATCTAGTGACTTACAAAGCAACCAACAGAACTTCTCAATTAGATTTGTAGCTAGACTGCCTATTATGTAAGGATTTCTGACTTATTCCGTACTAAGCTACACAAGCGAGCGCAACTAACGTGAAATATGAAAAAAACACCAAAACCTTTCGTATTGTTATGTTTTAGGAATATAAAATAATTTGATTTGCAGTAAAATCAACAAGACGAAACAAAAGACGCGGCATTGTGTTGCACAGCAGCAAAATACAAATCCTTCAACGTCAGAACAAACCAGAGTAAAACTGATCTTTATTTATTTTTAAAATACGATGCAAAACACGAAGCATAATAACCTGGATGTTTCCGTTTCCATCGGTCACGATATATTTTCTATCAGGCCATAACTTCTTCTGATATGTCACCCTGTACTCAGAAACTGCATACACGTTGCCACTGTAGCCGGGGTAGCCTTGCGTGATGACACCAGACACCAAAGTTCTCTCTACGAGGTTCACCTCAATCCAGGCATCGACGTCACTGAACACAAAGTAAATATGAATGGTATCATAATTAGTTAGACCATATCATTGTAAAAAATGACCACTTTGTGTTTTTTTAACCAATATAATGCATATATCGTATTGGTTGGACACATTTGTGCGAATGGTTATTTGGACCAGTCTGTTTTTAGAGTGTAAACATGTACAGCCTGGTAATGACGGCAACACTGCGTCAGCTATGGTCAACAGTTTTACTAATTACATGTAATATGTTTATACCACTAATTTGTACGAGGCTGTGTGTTTGTGTTGTTTTTGTTGTTGTTTTTACGGATACATACGTGTCGGGTATCCAAGCACGGACATCGTTCAGACGTCCTCGCCAAGCAGGCCAACCGCCGAGTGAATCACTGGACGCTGTCATGCGATCGTCAGTGATGGATCCGTCTTCAAGCCCCAGGGGCTGTGGTGTCAAGCACTCAGCTGGTGGTAAAAGGTGAGGACAAATCGTAAGAAGTGCGTCATTTAGTTTTCAAACATTAGGGTAGGGATGATGTGTTCGTGAAAAAAACTACAACCCTGGTACAAAGAAATTAGTACTTTTTCTAATCTGGAGCCAACAGGATGACTAAAACAATAATTATGCCTGATAAGCAATTACAATTTGGTATCACAACGTTTGTCGAAATAATTTTTCCTGAATAACGCATTATAGTTAACTGCCATATGAAACCCAAAACAATATAAAACGGCACAATGGTCACGTGATCGAGTATGAGTCGTCGAATGTAGACAACATTGAACCGAGCTTATTAGTTTCCGCGATTTTGTTAATTCCGTCTCAGTTCGGCACGGTTCGACTGGGCTCGGTTAGGCTCAGAATACATTGTTAATTAAAAACAACTAAATTAATTTTCTTTAAAAAAGTTAAACGATTGTCTACATGTTGAAGTCTCATGTTATGTAGATTACATTGTAACTATAACTTGTAATTGTATAATTGTATTCTTATACGATAGTGGTACAGTGCTACAACATAGCGTCATCTAGATTTCAACCAACACTTTTGCTAGAGTTTTGAATTTCAGATGGTTCGTATCGAATATAAGGATACCTAGCTATATTACTTCAATGTTAAGCATACCAGAACGTAGCCATTTGGCAGAGGTATTTTACAAGCAGCTTCTTTTCAGTTTTCTATGTCTATGACAACTTACCAGCTGAAGAACCAGCCCTCTTTCCTGGGCAACGCTTTCGTATCTCTCGCATGACGTGCTTCATCCAGTCACCTGGATTATCAGGATCAGGTTCTGGCGGGGGACCGGAGTAACACACTCTTGCCTCGCTATCCACGCCGACCAAGAGCACTGTAGTATCAAAGAAACACTTGCTAATTAGTGGACTTGTTAAGTTAAGAGCACAGTTCAGTGAAAACAATGTCGATGACAATTAAAAGCTGTTGGTTAACTAGTTCGCGTCAGATGCCGTGTATACACAGATGACGAATAAACACGTCACGATCGAGCAAGGTCAAAAATATCTGTCAGCAACCGGCTCGCAGCTAGCGAGTCCAAAAATATCAGGGTGTGCTACCCACAGATGCTGGCCTGAACCTGTCTCGGATCGCGACTGTGTCCGGTCAATGTCAAAATAATTCCGGCGCGAACTGGTTAAAATCTGTTGCAACCAGCTCAACGATAGTGATATCCATGCTAAAACTGATGCAACGATCGTGACTATTATGTTTTTTAATACCTCGGTCGGTACAAGCGGGAGTTTTCTCATTTCTTTGCAGTTTAAATGTTACATCAGACACATTTGCATATTTTATTTCAACTTTTTTGTTAAAAATATTTTGCAGACGTTAACTTCAGAAATCAGAATATAGAATACCACGCAAACAATTTCAATACCCGAACAAACAAAAAAGTTTGGTTTGCCCAGGTTTCATCGACAAAAGTGAGTTCTTTACTTTTAAAGGTATGATACACCATTAGTATAATTGCTTGAATTATCATGAATTGGTGGATTTAGCAGGTTTTATTTTATAGTAAATATCGTTTAACTGACCCGTCCGAAGGTTTACAATCATGAATACTGAGAAAATCAAAAAACAAAACAACAAAAACGGCAATCGTTTTCGACCGGCGTCAGGCAGTGGTTCTTATGTTGTTATTGCTTTTTTCGCGATCGCTGTCCGGCGAGCGTTATATTTTTCGGAACAATTACAGGATATCTAGCGCAATCCTTTTGCTAGATGACTACAATCATTATTTGATCTGAATTTGATCCCAAAGTTGCAGGTGATTCCAATCGTGCTCTTTTTATTCAGTCCACGTGTATTTCTAAGATTAATAACTGGATGGTGCAAAACAAGCTGCAGCTTAATCAAAACAAAACATAATTTTTTGTTTTTGGTTTTCCGAAGGTCATCAGTACTTTACCTAATCTTGTATTAAGAGTTGGAGACATTTGCATAAATCCTTCTACCACTGTAAACAATCTTGGGGTTACTCTTGACTCATCCTTGTTAATGAACAAACACATCAGTACAGTCTGCAGAAGTGTGAATTTTCATATTCGCAATTTGTGGCGTATACGCCGTTTCCTCACCAAGGATGCTTGTCATAATGCTGTCAGATCATTGGTTCTTTCACGCATTGATTATGCCAACTCATTGTTATACGGAGCCAGGGAAGTGGACCTCAGACGAGTACAGCGCCTTCAAAACAAAGCTGCGCGTCTTGTGTTTGCATGCGCTAGAGATCAATTATCATCAGCTCAATTACTGTGCTCACTTCACTGGCTCCCCGTCAAGGAAAGAATCACTTTCAAAATTCTCCTGTTTGTTTATACATTTTTCCAACGGCAATCTCCAAGTTACATTTCTGACGGTCTAAATGTATATAATACTGAGGGGCCTGGAGGTCGCAGGGGGCTTCGCTCTTCTTCTGATGTCACCCGGCTGATTGTTCCGCGATCCAAAAAGAAGGCTGGGGACAGTTCATTCTTTGTTGTTGCCCCTAAATTGTGGAACAAGCTGCCGTGTGCTATCAGGGAAGCGACATCTACTGCGACCTTCAAGCGCCTACTCAAAACTCACCTATTTCCCAGCTTATGATTTGTTTGTTTTAGTGCATTTTCTGTATTTCATTGTATTAATTCTGTTGTTGATGTGAGGCGCTGTGTTCTTTGTAGAGCGCCATATAAATGCCTTGTATTATTATTATTGTTATTATTATTTACTTTTAAATAAGTAAGATATTTCCTAATAATTCTTGTTATTTTTTTGTTATATCTGTAAATGGTGTATCCTTTCTTAACTTATGCGCAGTCTAAGAGTGCTTTAAAGGTTATTAAAATAATAATAATAATAAACCCTTAAAAATGTAAACTGATGTGTGTCACGTAACATCACTATTAAATGACACCACCTGCAACTGGATTGAACTAAATTAATATCGGTAGATTAAGATGAGATGGTAAAACGAGACAACTAGGCGAGTTAATTAACATTAACGACATCATAATTACCAAGCACCGCCATTAAACCGGGCGTGTAATAACAGACATACATGTACTTATGAAAACAACGTTGACTATTATACGCCACCCGTTTCCACTCACTCCTCTCCACAGAGTTGTAATGACTCGAGTCAATGACTCGACTCGACTCGACTCGACTCGAGTAAAGGCTAATAAGACTCGAGTCCCTAAATAAGAACTTTGCGAAAAATATTGGCAATGACTTACGCCAGTGCCAGTTTGTGTTCATGTCACGTTTATGTTAGCGAATAAATATGTACATAAGTACAAACATGTACATGGTATACCGGTACATATACAGCCGCCGTCTGTTTTCCTTCCTCCATGATTGATACAACACACATACACCGTGTCGTGGTCTTCCACCTTGTGTTTCTGCAACATGTTTATCATTTAATTGTGTAGTATTCACATTTGTGACTCGAATTGACTCGAGCTAAATACATGACTCAACTTGACTCGACTCGACTACACACTGTTGCTGTTACTCAACTCGACTCGACTTAATCTTCTTGACCTAATGACTTGACTCGACTCGAGTTACTGTACTTCTTTAAAATAACTTGACTCGACTCTCGTCACAAAAGTCAGTGACTCGTTACAACTCTGCCTCTCCAACTCTCATAATCTTCGAACGTTCTGTCTTTCTTTTCATCTATACTGTTAATCCCCAAAATCCCCATGGTCCGCACCTTTTTTTGGACGATGTCCCGTGTTGCCGTGTCTCATGTTTGTGCGTGGAGGGCGGAAGGGAGCCCGTCTATTTTGCCAGGACGTGCTCCACGGACGTGGGACTCCGTATGTTGCACGGTGTCCCGTGGACATTGCGCGGTGTTCCGTGTGCCGCGCCGGTTCGCAAGGGAAAGTACAGATTGGAGCCTGTCTATTTTACGTCTTACTGCGTTAGCAATTTTTAAAATTGTTTTTGTAGACCGCTATGGCGCTTCGACGGTCCGGGGAATTTTTTTTTTCCAGACCGCTACAGAGCTCTGCATCGTCCCGGGTTTTGTTCTTCTTTTAGCGGCGAACTCCACCGACTATGGAGGTTCCAGTAATGTATTCAACGAAATATTGTGAGCCACATGCTCACTGAATAATTTGTTTCCAACCCCAACTATATAATATACATTGTATTGTTACTTATCACGTAAATTATACCATGCGCAAATTAAAACTCAATGGTGCATGCATAACCCACGACCTTAACCTGTCGTCATCATCATTGGAAAAATCGTTGCAAAAACTCAGAAACCGAGGTTCCAGAAAATGCATCAGGTTGGGCTCGGTTCTGTAATGATATTTTGTGTATAAACAAATCATTTTCAATATAGCTATCATGAAACACAGAGCCGTATTGTATCAATTTCATTTTCATTTTTTGTTTATTTGCTCATTTGTTGGGTTAATGGGGTTCCAGATAGGGTCGGCGGTAATAAAAAAGAGTGTATTATTAACGGACTCATTGGTAGTATTTGCGCATGCCGTGTTGGGTTTCAGCCAACGAAAGGGTCATTGTCCGGATTTTTCATAGAAGTCCAAATTTAATGCGACACTCGAAAAGTGTTTAAACTGGCTGGAAATGTCTTATCGGCCGTTTAAAACTACCGTTCTGTCAGACCAATAGTAATTGAGACCCAGCACGAGTAAATGAGACACTTTGAGGCAAAAATAAAAATTGAGATTTTGATTTCATCATTTAAAGCTTGTTGAGCTTTAAATGATGAAATCAAAATCTCAATTTTCATTATGGCCTCAAAGTGTCTCATTTACTCGTGCTGGGTCACAATTGGCTAAACTGGCTTCAAGATAGAGTTCAAACCCTATACTGAGCACTTTCCGGTCAAATAACCACTAATCAGTCAAGTAATTTCTTAGACACCCAGCCATACTCTTTATACTGCCAACAATGATTTCATGGACGAAGCTTTAGCAATTCATAAAAAATGGTGCTCACCAAAACAATTTGGTAGTCATCTTTTTTCCATTTATTTTTCTGCATGCTTTTCATGTTTTGCAAGGTTTTGTGAATACATAACATGTTCAAATTTTAACATGTTCAAAGTTTAATAATGTGTTGGTCCAATTTCATTCAATTACCAACAAAAGTCAAACTTTCTTCGGCACTTTTTCAGGAATTGCTCAAAGGTAGGATACACCATTTGCAGATTTTTAATTGTTTCAAAAAATTGAATTTTCTAAAAAAAATAATTCACCATCGCCAAACGGCAATCGCGAAAAAACAAGAACAACATAGGAAAAACTGCCCGACACCTATTGAAAACGAACGCCGTTTTTGTGTGTTTGTTTTGCTTTTCTCAGCATTCATGATTCTAAAACTTTGGCCAGTAAGTTAAACGATATTTACTATAAAATACAACCCCCCAAATCAACAGGTCAGTTAAACGAATACAACCCGAATACAGGTCAGAAAAAGCGTATGGCTGTATTCCTTAGAATTTTCTGTACTGATTAGTGATTATGATTAGTGGTTAAAATGCTAGTACTAGTAGTAGGGAGTTTTGCACCAAAAAGTATTAAAGGGACTTTCTTTTGGGGTGGAATTAGAATATCATTGGATAGCGTGGCTTACCTGCAAGTGCCGATACCACCAGAAGAGAAAGCCCCGCTACGTCCATTCTCCTTGGTGACAGTAACGAAGATGGTGTGATTGATTGTACACTACAGGCCACGCATCGCGTACTGGCATACAGAGGCAAATTTCGTTCTGACGTCACTGTACGGGCCTTTTATTTGCGCCAGTGTATAGCGTGTCCTATATTCAAGTTAATGAAAAAACGGGGATCAATTGAACAAGGACAACACAATAAAGGAGACTTGTAAAACGTAAGCCGGGTTGAAATAATTTGCTGTTTCGGAATTTCAGCCGCAACAGCTATTGTATTCGGGAGGATTTTTTTGTAATATTATATAAGATTGCGAAACCGCGTGCGTTAAAACTGACACAGAAAATGTCGACTCGGGACTTGAACCAGGGACCTGAAATACCACAACCGAGGAGCTTAACCACTCGGCCATTCGACTGCCTGTTAAGAGTGTACCTTAATAGTTTGAGAAGCTGGAGTAATAGTTTCCTTTTTGAAGACAATTCTTTTCAAGGGTATTAATAATGGAATAAATAAAATTACAACAAGTCTGCATTTGTGATTAGGCGATAGTAATAATAATACAAACGTTACGTGTTGTTGATGACACCATTCAGGGGTACGGACCTATGACTCAACTCAATGAGCCCATTACCGACTCCCATATAGTACTATTCCGGGTTATAGTATTTCACGGCCGAACACACCTTCTTCCCTGTCCATGTTCGATGTAACCCGATGGCCACGAACCATATAAGGGAGGAAGCGGGGTGACGCCCTAAGTCTTACTGCCTAGCTAGCCAACGAACCCCGTACGTATAAAAAGGTGCGAACCTGCATGAACTCCGCGGACATTCCCAAACTGACAAATTAAGCGATTGAGCTAAATTTCGTTGGTATTCAACGACGATAAATTAATTATCTTAAAGATACGATTGCAAAACCGCGTGCGTTTAAACTGAAAAAATGAAAAGACGTCGGTTCAGATTGGACTAGAACTAGGGCCTGGTATATCCGCAACCCGGGGAGCTTAACCACTCGGCTATTCGACTGCTGGTTAAGAGCGTTTGAAGTCGATGTGCCTTAATAGGTTTAGAAGCTGGAGTAATAGTTGGTTTTTTTTGAAGAAACTGTTTTTCTCCAAGGTTATTAATAATAGAATCAAGAAAAATAATACAACGTACGTCTGCATAGGTTATAAAGGGATAGCAATAAGAAAATAAGTTACGTGGTGTTGACCAAGAATCCAGGGGTATAGATTTATAACTCAACTCAATGATCCCATTACCGACGCCCATATGGGACTCTTCTGGGTTTACAGGCCGACCACGCCTCCTTCCCTGTCCATGTCTGTGTAGCCCGATGGCCACGCACCATATAACTTAGGGGAGGGAGCGGGGTGGCGCCCTAAGTCTTGCTGCCTAGCTAGCAAACAAACCCCGTACCTATATACAAAGGTGCGAACCTGAACTCCGCGGATAGTCCTAAAACATTATAGATCAATGACCCCTCAATGTAAAGAGTGAAATGGACTGTTTTTGAGGGAAAGCAACTCAAAAACTTTTCCAAAAGAGTAAATGTTAATTAACTCTTCCTGGAAACCATAAAGGGGGACAGATTTGTTTGGAGTTATCCTTTATTTGGCTCCTCAAAGGAGTGAAAGTTTATTCTTTTGAAGTGGTTCGTTGTTTTCACTTCTTTTTGAGTGTTTTTATAAGAGATTCACTCTTTAGAGTGAGCTATATAGTCACTCTTTTATATTTAGAGATTAACTGTGACAATATCTGTTCTTCTTGGACCGAAAAGGGAGGGGTCTTGAAGGGCCCACGGGAGACGTGGTGAGAAGCAGTGAAGCCGGGGTCCAATGAATAACAATTAATGGTCACATGAATATGATTAAAACGGCTGCAAACTGTTTGGCTAGAATGACCTGAAATATACAAATCAAATAAGTTGAGAGGGCCTAAGATTTCAAACTTACAACAAGATCAAGAGAGGGTGGGGGGGGGGGGGGGGGGTTGTGAGGAAAGGAAAAGGAGTAGACAACAGTATTACAAGAAAAAGGTGCAAAGGAAAATGGAAGGAAGAAACCAGAGGGGTGGGAGGGGGGGGGGGGGGCACAAGAGTCCTAGCAAAAGATTAATCTGAAACAGATGACGGTGAGAGAAGAACAACAAATAAGTAAATCATTTCCTAGTTGGATGTTGAGCCCATGTGGTTGAATGCAAACTTTTCCCCGGCTAAGGCAAACTGGGTTGTTCCGATGGCTAAGTGAATTCATGCCCTGTAGAATCATATCAGAAATAGCGTGATTAGGCAGATTGAAGTGGGAACCGATGTCCAGTTTATTGGTGTTGACCGTCGATCGATGAGCATAGAAATGCCTTTTCTAGGGCATTTTGGTCTCACAGACATACTGCACTGGAAGTACTGCAAGTGATGTTACCAATAATTATGTCAGTGGTACCAGAAGAATGGCTAGAAAATGAGTCAGACGCCTGGGTGAGGTTCTGGCAAACCGCACATCTAAAACTGCATCTTAAAGTTCCGTAATGGGTGGGAGGAGATGCATCCAAGGTGGGAACGTTATCTCTAACAATGTCTCATAGACTGTGAGGACGTTTATACGCCAATATGGGGCTGTCAGGGATGGCACGGACAAGGCGATCTAAAGTGTGGAGAAGGTGATGGCTGTCGTTAGTGATTTTGCTAAGGGAGGGGAGACTGGGTTGAAAGGTGGTAACCAGGGGAATCGTATAGGTTTGGCTTCAGCCTGGAGGAACTTTTCATTGAGAACCAATGTGCTGGGTACATGTTTTCGCTCTGGCAATGGCACGTTAAACTTGGCAGGAGCTGTGGCCCGTGGCAACCAAGTTATTCTTCAGTACCTGTGCATGATGTGAACACTCCGAGTAGTTAGAACAAACTTTAGGGTCTGATCATGTAGTAGGAATTCATGTGAATAGTGAAAGTCAGCAGACTGTCCTTATCACTGGTCCAGACGAAAAATACATCATCAAAGTATCACCAGATCCAGGGACGACACGGTTCTGAGGCAAGCATGCGTTTCTCTAGATTACCAATAAAGAGGCGTGTAAAGGAGGGGGCCACGCGAGTGCCCATTGCAGTGCCATGTGCCTGTAGATAGTGCTTATCTAGTGTGACCAGCCAGACTTAATTGTTACTAAATTATGCTGCCAGGCCCCGTATAAGCATCGTTTGTATATAGTCGGTGTTATTTTCTAAAATTAAATCGTGCTGTACTTGCGAATATTTTCCGTATAGTTTGTTGAACCATATGCGAGCCCCCTCTTGTGTTCTTCACTTTGTATCGCGATTTCGCATTACATCATTGTATGTGGGTTCCACTAATTTGACAGCTTTACTTTTTTGCACAAACATGCTGCTCGGACTCGCATTCCTTACATTTTATGTAACAAGCAATAATACCTTCTTCATGTGGAATGTTGGTGTACAAGGATAAGACGGGAAAAGTCCCAATGATGGTCGTGCTCGGAATTTAGTCCTCGATTCCTTTAAGCTTGCACAGGAAGTCTGGGGTGTCCTGGATGTATGATATGGGATTCTAGTGACAAGGGGTTTGAGAAAACTGTCAAATAATGGTCACGTTCGCTTATGGTAGAATCATTTGCAAAGACGTATAATAAGAATCAACACGTAATTCTTTCATGCATGTCTTTAATTTATTTCACAACAAATAAGGAAACACTCATTGATCAACTCTTACTAAAACTTTGCTCCAACGCCTTAATTCGGTTGCTTCATTTGAATTTTTAGTTATTGCCACATCAAGGGCAGAGCCAGTCTCTTATATATTATAATGCTCACCATAAACAACCCATGAAAAATGTAAATATTTAATTATTACTATAATTGTCATTGTTGTTGTGTCGGGGAGGTGCCTGGTGGTGGTGGTTGGGGGGGGGGGGGGGGGGGCGTGCCATTCCTCTAGAACCGCTCCTTCACATCATCTTCAAATTAAGTATTAATTTAAATCTAATCACCATAATCTAGTAATACATTTAAGGCAACTCATTTGCCTTAATTTTGTAAAACTATTTCAAGCACAATGTATAATAATTTTAACAAAGATAATTTAGTAATTAATACAAGAATGGAATATTTAACTAGACAGGGTGCTAAACATCATCTGCCCATAAAGGGCTGTACAAAGATGTATATATTCATATATACATGTATGCACGTGCATATATTTATTATATGTGTGGATAATAATGTGCACAATAAAATGACTGGGTGAACCCCAGTCATTTTTCTAATTGTGCAAAATTCGTGATAAGTATAGTAAACAAGCAGCTATAAAATCCAATTGATAAAAAAGGTACTTTGAGGTTAAATGTAAACGAACTGGAATAAAATAGGGGGAGAGGTCATCACCATTGGCATTCCCAACCCAACATTTCTTGAGAAAAAACATTCCCCCTCCTCGCGAGCGCCGGGAATAATATATACCAAGTTCGTATTTGGTAAACTTTAATTAACCCTTACTTCCCAGTATCTGTGAAAAATTGGATCAATTCGAAACCGCTGTAGAATTCAAAAAAACTGGTTAACATTTTGCCAAATTGACGGTAGGGTTGCACTTACACGATACTCCCAAAATACAGTTTACACAGATAATATTTTTTTTACAACTTTACTACTTGGTACGAAGCTGTATTAGGGACATGATGAAAATAATTATTTTCTCTCACTTTTGCTAACTCGAACGTACGACTTATCGTACGTAATGCCGTACATGCGACGTATATGTCGTACGTACGACTTGTATGTCGTACGTACGACTTGTATGTCGTAAGTACGACTTGTATGTCGTAAGTACGACTTGTATGTCGTACTTACGAGTTAAAATTCATAAGTCGTAAGTACGACATATAAGTCGTACGTATGACTTAAATAAAACTTTAAAGCTATCCGAGCAAAAGCTAATCTTACCAATAAACGGTCGGCAAACAATGCCAAGATGGCGAACAAACTTGTGCTATCTACCGAATGAGGCTCGGCGTAGGCCTACTTCCGGTATAAGTCGTACTTCCGGTATAAGTCGTACTTACGACATATAATTCGTAGGTACGAGTTACATTTCATAAGTCGTACTTACGACATATAAGTCGTACGTATGAGTTAGCTGACGTGAGAGAAATTAATTATTTTCACCATGGCCCTAATACAGCTTCTTAACTCGGGGACATTTGGTAAAAGGAAACAAAACTACCAACTAGGAAAACAATGTCGTACGTGATGTTTATGTTACGACGTCAACGTTAAATGCTGCAAAACATGCAAATGCTTTGAAACAGTTACAACAATTTTGAGTTAAAATCTAAATAAACCGTCGTGGCCGTACGTGACCCATGTGCTGCTCATAAAAGGTTTTACAGACGTATAGCTCAACAGAAATACTGTTCATGAATCGTACTACTTATGCTCAGTTGAACTAATCACGACATCCGAGCAACTCCAAGCGTAGACCTGGCCATATAGCATTAACATGTTTGTCAATAAGCTAGACGCGCACTACCGTCGCTTTCACACTTTTAGCAAATTGGTTGGTGACCGGGGTGTTGGCATCGGAGTTACCGCTGAATACCTACAATATAAGCAAAAACACAATCAAAACTAGTGACTTACAAAGCAACCAACAGCACTTCTCAATTAGAGTTTTATTAAACTGCTTATGTAGGGATTTTAGTCTGCGTAGTTTTAGCCGTATTAGGTTACACAAGCAAGCGCATCTCACGTGAAATATTAGGAAGAAAACAACGTTTCGTGCTGTTATGTTTTAAGAATATAAAATAATTTAAATTAAAATAAAATCAACAAGACAAAACAAAAGACGCGGCAGGGTGTTGAACAGCAACAAAATACATCTTTAAAGTCAAAACAAACCAGAATAAAACTCAATATTATGATATTTATTTTTGAAATACGATGCAAATCATTAATAAAAAACAAATGTGATATAATAACCTTGATGTTTCCGTTTTCATCGGTCACGTATTTGTTATCAGGTGAACCCTTATTCCGATACGCCACCCTGTACGTATTTACTGCATACACGTAGCCTGCACTAGAAAGGAGGCCTTGTGTGATGACACCAGACAGCACAGTGCTCTCCACGAGGTCCACCTCAATCCAGACATCGACGTCGCCACTGAACACAAAATATATATGACGGGTATCATAATTAGTTAAACCATATCATTGGTGAAAATGACAACTTGTTGTATTTGTTTGTTTACCAATATGATGCATATCGTATTGGTTGGACACATTAGTGGCAATGATTATTTGAACCAGTCAGTTTTTTGAGTGTAAACATGTACAGTCTGGTAATGACGGCAACACTGCGTCAGCTATTGTCCACAGTTTTACTAAATACATGTAATATGTTTATATCACTAATTTCAACGGGGCTGTGTGTTTCTGTTGTTTTTGTTGTTGTTTTTACGGATACATACTATCTGGGTATCCAAGCAAGGCCACCGTTCAGGCGTCCTTGCCAAGCACGCCAAGCGGCGCCTGAATCACTGGACGCTGTCATGCGATCGTCAGTGATGGATCCGTCTTCAAGCCCCAGGGGCTGTGGTGTCAAGCACTTAGCTGGTGGTAAAAGGTGAGGACAAATCGTAAGAAGCGCGTCATATTAGTTTTCAAACATTATGAGTTGGGGTGATGTGGTCCTTTAAAAACTACAGCTTTTCCGCATTACAGAGACAATAGTACATTTTCCTAATCTATAGCGCTCAAGCCAACAGGATGACTAAAACAATAATTCGGCTTCAGTTTAGCGAGACGTCCCTTCTGGAGCAACGAATCATAATTTATGGTTCAAGAAATCAACTTTCTTAACAAATTTAAGCGATTGTCTCAATGTTGAAGTCTATACTATAGGCATGTTATGTAGGATAAATTGTTACTAAAAGCTTGTAATTGTATAATTGTCTTCTAACGATAGTGGTATAGTGCTACAACATAGCGTCATCTATAGATTTCAACCAACACTTTTGCTAGAGTTTTGAATTTCAAATGTTTTGTATTGAATACAAGGATACCTAGCTGTACACCTTCAATGTTGAGCACACCTGGGCCCAATTTCTTGGCTCTGCTAACCACAGAATTCCGCGCTTATGGTCAGTATTTTCCGCTAACCGCGCTAGCAGAGAATTATGTGCTTACGATGTAAGCACAGAATCCTTAGTTACGGGATGTACGCATGCTCAGAGACCATAATTCCTCACTAACGCGTGAAATACGTTTACCGTAAGCACCGAATTTTCTGCTATAGTAAGCAGGGATTTTTCGTTAACAGGAAGCAGAGCCAAGAAATTGGGCCTAGAACATAGCCATTTGGCAGAGGTGTTTTACAAGCACCTTCTTTTCTGTTTTCTATGTCTATGAAAACTTACCAGCTGAGGAAACGGCACGCTTTCCTGGGCACCGCTTTCGTATCTCTTGCATGACTTGCTTCATCCAGTCACCCGGATTATCAGGATCAGGTTCTGGAGGGGGACCGGAGTAACACACTCTTGCCTCGCTATCCACGCCGACCAAGAGCACTGTAGATTCAAAGAAACACTTGCTAATTAGTGGACTTGTTAAGGAGCACAGTTCAGTGAAAACAATGTCGGTGACAATTAAAACCCACCGGCTCGCAGCGAGCGAGGCCAAAAATATCAGGGTGTGCTACCCACAGATGCTGGCCTGAACCTGTCTCTGACCGTGCCTGGGTTCAGTCAATGTCCACAAAATCCTGGTGCGAACGGGTAAAATCTGTTACGATCGGGATTATTATGTTTTGTTTAATCTCGGTCGGTACATGCAGGACTTTTTTAATCTCTTTGCAGTTCACATTTTACCTATTAAGAGTGGGTCCACGTACGTATTTCATATGTGTCCTCGGCTTTTTTGTTTTAATATGAAAGGACTTAGTAAGCAAGCAAGTAAACAAAATGGAACTAACAACAACAATTTTATGGCCCGTTGCCATGGTAACAGGCCATTTTGTGTTTTTGTCATTTTTAGCCAGTTTTGGGGCCGCAAAAACTGTTTGTTTGCTTAATTTAAAAAATACCAAGCCAAAATACAAAATTTTATTACAAAATCAACTATATCATTACAAAGTATCATCCTTGCTCTTACTTGAGAACAACATTAAATGTTTTAAATGTAACCCTTATGCTATTTTGTAGAACATGCGTTAAAGCAAGTTTTTAGAACTTGTAAAATATTTTTCACCCTATTTTTGTCCCTCTGAAAGTAAACTTGCCAGGGGTCTCAGAATAATTTCCTTTTGTATTTGATTAGAACCAACATTGGTCATTCCATATCTGGTGAGAAAAGTTTGGGAGTTTGTATCCTATTATTAAAGGCAGTACTGCATCAAAAATTGTCATTTTCCCCCAAAACTGGAAAAATGAAATTCGAGCTTTTCCTTCAGTTTGCAGTAATAAAAAAAAATATATACTTTTATGAATCTGGCACCTTTTTTAAATCATAAGAATGAGTTGTAGGCCTGTGAATTAATCCTACTGAATAATAAGCATTTTAGACTAACCCCTCCACAACATTTCTTACATACCATTTTCTGATAACATTTTATTAGTGGCATATCAAAAGAGGAAACAATACTTGTTGTAAAATAAAACATTATTTCTACAGAACCCAACTAAAGCATTATTTCTACAGAACCCAACATCCCCTTTAAGCGTGTCATCCCTCAAAAACTCAGCTTCATTGCCTGCAAGTGAAGTGTTGCGTTATAGTGCCCCCTAGAAGCGGGACTCGAACCTGCGACCTCCAGAATAACAGACCGGCGCTCTACCAACTGAGCTATCTTGCCTTTGAGCTGCGTTTCAATCGCGTCGTGTTTATCGTGTTCACGAGTTGACGAGTCGTATAATGGCGTTCTAATCGCCTGGTAACTCGTGTTCACCAGTGGTGAACTCGAGGTGGAATTTTTTTCTCCATGTTCACGACTTCATAAACGAATAAAATACTTGCGCATGCGTGTTGGTTCACGTACGAGTTCTTGCGCGATAAAGGATGTCCCTACCGTACCGCACGACTAACTCGACTGTGCGCGTGCGTCTTAGTGAGTAGCGTTTGGAATACAACCTACTCGTGAACATGGAGAAATTCACGGTGAACATAGCCTTGGTCAAGGCGTTCATCGTTACCCGTCCGTACGTACAGCGCAGCGGTAATCTGAGCTCAAACAACGACCTCACGCGGCCACTATTATATGCAAACTAACTGAGGATACTTGAACGCCTTGGATCATTAGGTTTTTGGGGCGGTGCTCATTATGCTAATAGATTAAGCTGACCTTTATAGTCGTTTTCTTATTGGTCGATCGTTGCGTAGAAACTGCATAATTTGAGCTAGCGGTGAAAGGTCATAGCTAGCTCGCAAGTGTTTACGAACACCGCCATCGTTGACATATTTTATCGGAGAAAGTGATTTTTACGAAGGCTTGTAGGAATTACACAACCCCATGAAGATTTGAACTGTCTTGCTTGATTGGTGAGGGTCGCAGTTATTTTCGCTCGTTTTGCTGGGTATTTTCTTGAATGTTGACAATGTTATGGTCAAAACTAGTTGTGTTTAGCTGCTTAGTTTTGAGTTTTCAACCGCGGTGACTGGAGAAGGCCGCGACTCTATTGAAACGTGTCGAACTCGGCCCTACATTATGTCGCACACATCTAATCCAGCTGATCTGAAAACCGTGGCTCGGTAAAACGCGGAACTCTGATAATAAAATGCCTTGCCGGCTGAATTTTGCCAAGAAAATAATCTGAGGAGTTATTGGGGATATAAGACACTTGTCCCTGTTTAAATTACGATATTACGAACACTTTGAAGGTTGGTTCTGCAGCCGTAAACATGCCCCCTCCCCACAGCGTTGGACCATGCTTGAACCACAATGTGGCGATACTGCACAGACCAGCATGCCTGGGTTAATGCCGATTATGCGGCGATAAGAAACTGACCGAACACGCTGAAAACTGACGCCGAGTACCTGGTCGTACGTGCGAGCTCCGAGCAAAATGGGGCTCAGGCTGCCTGAAAAATGACGGATTTCCCATAACCTGTCGGCAAATTCACAAAGACCACGAAGAAAGGATTCTAATGGCCTTTCGCTGCTCGGGTCTAAAATCTTCGAGGGATAATATTTTCGCTGCAAAATTCAAACAACATGACAGATCTTCGGACGACAGACGACGCTGTGAATATCTGCCATTTTGTCTTAAATGTCATGCTGCATCAAATTTGATGACGTCGGGATTCAACCGCGTTGTGATTGGACACTTCACATCTTAGCCCCGCCTATACTTATCTGTATTCGCATACGAGGTCATGCGCCACAAATGTGGCGCAAAATATAGGGAAAACATAAGATTTCAAAAACCCAATGATCCAAGGCGAAAAAGTAGCCTCAGTTGATTTGCATAAATAGTGGCCGTATGAGGTCGCTGTTCGCGCTGTATCTTTGCACGGGGCGTAAGCTAGCAGCATATGCGGGGCGCGCGCACAGTGTATTTCTGGACGGATAAAGACAGACGGATAACGACGAACTCGCCTTGACCAAGGCTACGGTGAACACGATAAACACGACGCGACTGGAACGCATTCGACAGTGCGCCCGCTAACGACATGATTTATATTTATATCAGCTCCCTCGATCATGCAATGGTCTTTGCAAATTGCTTAAATGGAGCGTGACCTTTTAATTTAAATTCGACCATTCGAATATAGGCATAGCATCTTCACACAGTGAACTACCATTCAACGGTTGCGCTGGCCTGCGTTGCATATATAATGTGCGCTGCTTCATATAGGAATTCGTGCGCGCAGTACGTGTTGATAATCGCAATTCTGTGATCGCTGATTGGCTTTTTAGGAAATCCTGCAGAGAAATAAGGAAAAAGTTAATTTGCTAGAAGCAATTTACAAAGACGTATAATGTGAGCGAGGGGGCTAGTCTATAATTGTGTCGTTAGCGGGTGCACTGCTTGAAAAGAATACGCGACGTACAAGATCGATCAAACGCATTCGTCTTTGGCAAAGACAATATTGCCCTATGTTGGCGGTCTCCTAAATTGTCAGTATCTTTGTTCGAAGGCGCTAGTCAGAAGTCATAAATACCAGAATTTGTTGTGGCCATGGATCACACTCAATGTTACGATACAACATGGGAAAAGACATTGTGGGGATCGCTCAATAAACCACACAAATAAACCACAGGGAAACTTACTGTGCATACATTTTTTTGTTTTGAATGGTTTTAAATGGTAGGCCTATAATAGTTCTAATGCGGCGTTATAACGTAACACTTTAGATACACTTGTATTTGAGGGGCGGCATGCTTAAATTGGCTGTTTGGTTCTGTAGAAATAATGTTTTAGTTCACAAGTATTTTGTTCTCTTTTTATATGCCACTAATACAAATGTAAGAAATGCTGTGGAGAGGGTTAGTCTAGATTTTCGCCGTCAAAAATGCAGCTTATTTAGTAGGAATAATTCACAGACCTACAACCCACTCTTATGATTTGAGAAAGGCGCCAGATTTATAAAAGTACAATTTGTGTGTGTATTATTACTTCAAACTGATGGGAAAAACTCAAGTTTTATTCTTTTTTTTAAATGACCATTAATGTGATGCACTAAAAATGCACCACCTGAACAAACAAAATATTTGGTTTGCCCAGGTTCTATGGACCAAAGTGATTTCTTTATTTTAACTTATGCGCATAGTCTAAGAACGCTAGAAGATTATTAAAAATAAATAATAATAAACCCTAAAAATAAAAATTGGTGCATGTCACGCGATTTTACTATTAAATGACACCACATGCAACTGGATTGAAACTAAATTGATACCGGTAGATTAATTTGAGATGGTAGAAGAAGACAGCTAGGCGAGTGAAATAGCCTATGGCATCATAATTATTAAGCACCGTCATTCAAACGAGCCGTGTAATAAGAGACACGTTTATGAAAACAACATTGACTAATACGCCACTCGTTTCCACCCACTTTTTTCCACAGTGCTGTAACTGACTCTAGTCAATAGCGAGCTTTCGATTCGGGACTGGAGACAAAGAAGACGGGAAGCCGAACGAAAACATCGATCCGCGCATGCGCGAAACGGAACCTGTCTTCGTCTTTTGTTATAACCCTTAATGTCCATAGGACTTTGATATAGTAGTACTAGTAGTCTAGGTAAAATAAGTTTTGACCTCACACAAATTGCAAACAAAATTGTTTTCACCACAATGCGTTTCTAAAAGGTCCCCGAGATGACATATTAAAAGTCTCTTGAAATTAAAGTGGTGGAAATATGAAAAATTTGCATGAATCGTTAATTCATGCCGCGTAATATATTTATTCCCATATTTGGGTAGGCCCTATATATTTTTATGTTATATTTGAAAAGTTTATTTTGGTGATTCTACTTACATATCCTTACTTCAATAACATTTTCTAAAGCATAAGTGACTGAATAATTATGTGAATATATATAGTAATTATTCAAAATGACAACTTCGTGAGCCCATAAATGTGCCCATAAAGGGCTGTACAAATATGTATATATTCATACATGTATATACATGTATGCACGTGCATATATTTATTATAGTGTATAGATATTAATTTGTAATTTTTCTCATTGTGAAAAATGTGTGATAAGTATAGTAAACAAGCAGCTATAAAATCCAATTAAGAAAAACATTCCCCCTCCCCGCGATCGCCAGGAATATACCAAGCTTGTATTTTGTAAATTTTAAATTGCACTACCCGAACAAACACATGTTTGGTTTGCCCAGGTTCCATGGATAAAATAGACTTTTAACTTATGCGCATAGTCTAAGAGCACTAGAAGATTATTAAAAAATAATAATAATAAACCCTAAAAACGAAAATCGATGTTGGTCACGCGACATCACTATCAAATGACACCACCTGCAACTGGATTGAAACTGAATTGATACCGGTAGATTATTATGAGATGGTAGAAGAAGACAGCTAGGTAAGTGAAATAACCTTGGTGGCATCATAATTATTAAGCACCGCCATTCAAACGGGCCGTGTAATAACAGACACGATTATGAAAAACATCCTTGACAAAAAGTAATACACCACTCGTTTCCACCCACTCCTCTCCACAGTGTTGTAATTGACTCGAGTCAGTAGCGAGCTTTTGATTCGTGACTGAAGACAAAGGAGAAGGGAGGCCAAGCAAAAACATCGATCCGCGCATGCGCGAAACAGAACATGTCTGTCCTTTGTTATGTCTCTTGATGTCCATAAGAATTTGTATAGGGTAGTAGTCTAGGGAAAATAAGTTTTGACCTCACACAAATTGCAACAATTGTTTTTTTACCACAATGCATTTCTAAAAGGCCCCGACTATGACATATTTAAAGTCTCTTGAAAATTAAAGTGGTGGAAATAATATGACTATTTTGCAAGGAATCGTTAATTCCTGCCGCGAAATATATTTATTCCCATATCCTTACTTCAATAACATTTTCTAAAGCATATAAGTGACTGAATAATTATGTAAAAATAGTAATTATCCAAAATGACAACTTCGTGAACCCATTAATGTGCGCACATTACACTGTCTCCAGATATCGCCAAGTAGTCAGTAATAGTGAGCTTCATTGGTGTGATATGAATATCAGACTCTTGTGAAAATCGGACTCATTTGTTTTTATTATTGGTATTAATAAGTCCGTATTTCATAGTGTGAAATTCATGCTACACCCGTTTTTAGGTGCTTCACTGTTGTCCTATTATTTAAGTTAATGAAAAGATGGGTAGGTTCGTGCTATTTTTTATAACAATTGCATGCTGCGTGTCTATAATTATGGTTAACGTCGGAATTTCAGCCAATAAAAAGCCATCATGAGATCTTGTATCTACAATATTAATAGACATTCTTTAACACTGACACTTTTGCGGCTCTTAAAATGTGATAATTTGCCATTAATAACTGGACAGCGTATATATTACACTGTACAGGTGGGATATAAATATCAGACTCCTGTGAAAATCGGACTCATTTGTTTATATTATTGGTATCAATAAGTCCGTATTTCATAGAGTGTAAAATTCATGCTACACTTTGTTTTAGGTGCTTCACTGAGAGGATTCACTAAGACGACAATCTTCAAGCAAATAATGCGACGCAGAAGAGTTCGGGCACAAAAAGCGGACGCCGTGTTCGTGCAATATAACGTGGATTTTGTCTAAGCCAGATATTAGGTTGTCGGGTTGGTTCAGTTCGGGTCGGTTTTCTCCCCTTGATTTGAGAAGTTTAGATGAATTTCGGCTCGCATTCGATTTATATATATAACGTTTGGGGTCGGTTTGGCCTTTACATTAGTCTAGCACGAGTTGTATATGTACTCATAATTAACCACCAAGGTTACCGGGCTTTAGAGGAAGGGTACACCATTGATAATTGCTTGAATTACCATGAATGGATGGAATTAGGGGGGGGGGGGGGTTGTATTCTATAGTAAATATCGTTTAACTGACCTGTCCGAAGTTTTACAATTATCATGGATAGCGGGAAAATCACGAAAAAAAGCGTTTGTTTTCAACCGGCGTCGGGCAGTTATTCTTATGTTATTATTGTATGAATTTTGTTTTATATAATTATATTTTTCAGACTAATTACAGGATATCTAGCGCGATCATTTTGCTGGATTCCTTAATAATCCGGTTGTCAATCAGCTATAGCTTTCGATTCGAGACGGGAGACAAAGAAAGAAGAAAAGCCGAGCGAAAACATCGATCTGCGCATGCGCGAAACGGAACATGTCTCCGTCTGTGTTATGGCCTTTAGTCAGGTTTCTTATGTATTTTCGTTCAATTTTTGTGTAGATTTTTAGAAACGTTAGGATATACTTGACATGAAAACCAATGTTTACAGTTGCTCTTAGGTTCTTTATGGCGGCCATCTTGGATTTTTTGAATAGCATTTTGATGACGTCATGATGATGTCACACATTTTTCACAATTTGTGTGCATATGTCTATGACCTAATACACATATCAAAAAGAATTTTGAATATATTATGTTCTGTTGGTGAGATATGGTTTAAAGGTCCAAAAATGAAACAAAATCATACAAAATCACACGATGACGTCATCATGATGTCACTTCAATTTATATCTATAACATATCCCGCCATACCTGCATACTAAGTTTGAACCCAATCAGACTTATACTTCAAGCGATATAGGGCATTGAAAAAATGTGAACCTTTAATGTGACACCCAATGACTGTTCATGTGTCACGTCACATTAAAAAAACAATTTGTTTTCAAAAGAACCTAAAAACAAATGTAAACATTGGTTTTCCTGTGGAGTATATTCTAACGTTTCCAAAAATGTATAGTTTAGCAAATCTACAAAAAAAGTTAACGAAACTTTTAATATGTACATTATGAACCTGACTATGATGTCCATATGACTTTGTAAAGGGAAGACGCAGGTTCAACAAAATATAAGCGGACAGTAACTAGTTGGCTTGACAAAACCATGGCAAAACACTTGTGGTTATGTGGTTGCCCAAGCCCATTTAGATACAACAGGACGCAGACGATGTTCGGTCTCGCGCATGCGCAGATCGATTGTTTTGCTCGGCCCACTGTCCTCTTTGTCTCCCGTACAGAATCGAAAGCTTGCTACTGACTCGACTCGACTCGGACTCGAGTCACAATTTTTTGCGACTCAACTCGACGAGTCTCGATGGGTAAATGACTCGACTCGAGTTACTGCAGGCAAATGACTCGACTCGAGTCACTCATTAGAAAGACTCGAGTAGAATGATGGCTAATAAGACTCGAGTCCCCCAAAAGAGCAAAACTTTGCGAAAAATATTTGCAATGACTTACGCCAGTGCCGGTTTATGTTCATGTCACGTTTATGTTAGCGAATAATAATGTACATAAGTACATACATGTACATGGTATACCGGTACATATACAGCCGCCGTCTGTTTTCCTTCCTCCATGTTGCAACATACTCTGTGTCGTGAATGGACTTCCACAGTGTGTTTCTGCAAGGTGTTTATTTATTGTGTAGTATTCAAATCGTTGTGACTCGAATTGTCTCGAATTGACTCGAATTGACTCGAATTGACTCTAACCTGAATACATGACTCGACTTGACTCGACTCATTTACACACGTGACTCGACTCAACATTCTTGACATAATAACTTGACTCGATTCAAGTCACTTCTTAAAATGACTCGACCTGAGACACACCAATCACTGACTCGTTACAACCTTGACTCTCCAAGTCTTATAATCTTCAAACACTCATTTCTGCCTTCTTTTTCATAATCATGAAAACGTTAGTCTTATCTACTCAACGTGCGGTGTGTACATAGGCAAAAAGAAGATCTTTTGCGGGTGGAAATATAATGTTTCCTCCTAAAAAACGTTTGTGAAATGTCAACATTTCACTATCTCATTGATCAAACACCATTTCCATACATACACAATTATTATGAAATACATGTACCTTACTTGACTGTATATCTAAAGCATACTGTGAAACCACAGCGGCCGTATACACACTGTTGTTAGAATTGTGTCCATTTCAAACAATAATGTCGGCCGGAAAATCCCATTGAAGAAACCTGGCTATTTTCAAACACGTACTACTCCCAATTAGAAATTTCTTCTAAATGGTGTGAACTAAAACCTTGATACAAAGATGTTATACATTTTAACTGTGACGCAATCGTGACGTCATCAGCTATCAAATGAAAAGCGATTTAAGGGCAGTATCTAGTTTTGTGATGTGGTAGATAGTACAATTTCTTACTACTCGGCACAACTGCTTGACCTCCACTTCCTCCGAATATAACTCGGAAACGGAATCATTAATACAGAGTTGGGTGGGGAAAGCCTTACAAACATGACGTCATCACCCAATAGGGCGCCTTCTAGTGGCACATCAAAACGAGTGTAACTTTAAGATATCACAAAACAAAATCAGTCATCAAAATTGTTCAAAGTTGCCTCTGTATATTTGGTGAATTAACCACAAATGATTTTGCAATTTTATATTGTTTGCAGGAAACTCATAGTGAACTCAAAGACGAGGACACTTGGCGCAAACAATGGGGAGGTGACATTTTATTTTTTAGTCTAATTATTTAGACTAATTATAAGAGTGTTGCCATTTTAGTTGCTCCTCAAACGGGTCTTAATTTAACCAACAGGGAGAGTGACACGGAAGGCAGGTGGGTTAAAGGGGATGTCACATGGGGCAGTCAAACTTTGTCATTAATTTCCATTTATGGAAATGTTCTCTACCCAAGAGTTAAATTCTTTGAGGGTATTAGGGACAAATTTACCATGACTAATAACCTTATTATGAGGGTGATTTTATCTGCCAGACCAACATAGAAGTGTTGATGCATGCTTTGCATAATCTTATCACTAGTGCAAATGACCTCATTGATACCTGGGACAGCCTTTGTCCAGAAAATATAGGCTATACATTTGATCACAAGAGTCTCAAACGATCCAGCAGAATTGATTACTTTTTTTTTAAAGGAATTTAATTAATCAAATTAATAATATGTTACCCCTGTTTTTGTTCCTACCTTGTCTTTGATCTAACCCACACTGACCTCACCCTTTAATCCCTCAGCCTTATCCTCCTTTTGTTGATAGTTCATTTGGACTCTGTGCTTTTTCTGTTGTGTTTCTTTCGCCATCCATGATGTGCATCATGCTGTATGTTGTCCTATATGTTTGTTTCTTGTACACAGTCATTAAGTCTCTGAAGAAGATCTTGTTAAGATCGAAATATTAGGCCCTCTTAACTTATTTGATTTGTATATTTCAGGTCATTCCAGCCAGTAAGCAGTTTGCAGCAGTTTTATCCTTATTTATAATAATATTTCGGTTAGCTGTCCGGGTATAACTGATCACAAAGTTGTTGATTTCCGTCTCGATGACAGTAATACGGTTTGTGGCCCAGTTAGATGGATTTGTAATAACACTCTTTTATACGATAATCAGTGCAAGGAAAGGATTTATATTTTCTGGAATTATTGGAGAACCAAAAGAGTGATTACAATAATCTCATGGATTGGTGGGATCTGGGTAAGATTAGAATCAAAGAAATCATCACTGATTATAGTAAAGAGAAGCACCACAAAGAAAAACAGATACAAACCTAATATGGAGAGGGTGTACAACAACATGTTAGCTGACGGGAATTCTAGTTCTGATCAAATAAAACATATTGAAGATCAACTTAAGGAGTACGAGACTCAAGAATGGGAGAAGGCCAAATTAAAATGCCATACTTGTAATAGGGTTGATGGAGAAAAGCCCACCAGGTTTTTTTTTTTGCATTGGAAAAGCAATTGGCTAAAGACAAAATGATCCATTGTCTTCAAACCGAAAATGGCAACGTGGTTTCTGAGCCGATTCAACTGATTAGATGTGTCAATGATTTTTATAAAAAATTGTTTGCCAAAGAAAACATTCACCTGAATCGGACAACAAAAATTATTAATTCCATTGATCACAATAATTTGGATGAGGATATTAAAAATGAGCTTGACGACATCGTCACAGCAGGAAAGTTGACACGAGCTCTTTTTCAGATGAAAACAAGTAAAACCCCTTAGTCTGAAGGGCTCAAGGTAGAATTTTACCAATCCTTTTGGCCGTTTTGTCTCTTAAATGTAGACTAGACAATTATTGCCAAAATAATTACTAATCGCTTGAGTAAGGCCATGCCCCATATTATAGGAGAGGAGCAGAGTTGCGGTGTCCATGCAGGGAAGAAATATTCATGATAATCTCACTATTTTGAGAGATGTGATATGCTAATATTTTTAATATCCGGGCAGCACTTTTGTCAATAGATCAAGAAAAGGGTTTCGATCGAGTGGAGAGAAATTACCTGTTCTTAGTCATGGACAAAAATGGGCCTCCCTGCTAATCTTATTGACTGGATTAAGGTCTTGTACACAAACACCAGAAGCAGTGTTATTGTAAATAATTGTATCAGTGAGTTGTTCGAAGTGAATAGAGGTATTAGACAGGGTTGTCCTTTGTCCCCTCTACTTTACGCAATTAGTGTGGAGGGCCTAGCCTCAATTATTCGCCAAAATAACAGGATTTTGGGCATTCAAATTCCAGCATTTTCGGCATGATTTCGGCATTTTGTCCAGCATTTTCCGAATTTATAGCGAATACAGGAGCCAAAATTAACGTTGATAAGTCTGCTGGGCGTGGAAACACAGAACGGACAACCCTGCCTCGTACACATTTGTTCATAATAGCCTGAGCATTTTAGGAATTCGTTTTGGAAACTGCGTCAGATTGGAGGAGAATTGGGAGCCGCGTGTTAATAAAAATCAAATGTACATTGAATCGATGGAAACACCGCAACCTTAACTTGAAGGGAAGAGCTATTATTCTCAATACAATGATGGGGGCGGGATTGAATTATTTAGGAACTATTCTCCCTTGCCCCGATGATTTGGTCATACAGCTTGAGAAATATGCGTGGGATTTCTTTTGGAGCGGAAAAAGCAAACAAATCAAGCTCATTACGCTCAAGGGCCCTACTAAGCAGGGAGGAATGGGAGTTATAGGCATCCCCCTAAAGTTAAGTGTACTTAAAGTTAAGAATCTTGTTAGGTTTTGTAGTTGTACAGGGAAGTGGCGTGACTCAATGGAATTTTGGATTAGTCAAGCTAGTGGAAATTATCGTCTTGGGTGGTTTATTTTTAATAACCCGGGGGCAATTCATGTTAACACCCCGGCCTTTTACAGAAACCTTATTAATACATTTAACCGCGTTGGTGGTAAAATTAATTATGTTGTTTCCTGTTTTAATGAAGTAATATATATCCCGTTATGAAAAAATTCGACCATTACCAAAAACAATATTCTTATGGACAGTCCTGTTTTAAGAAGTTTTAGTTTCTTTACGTTGGGTGACATTGTGCGTGCATGATAAAAAGGTTGTCACTGCTAAGGAAATTTCGAATTCCTGTAACTTGAAAATTATAAATGCTGGGCGTCTTGTAGGAAGACTACGAACTAATATTGACGATCGTTTTATTCAGGAAGACCGAGAAGGTCCAAGTAATCACATTGTTAATAGTTATTGTTTGACCAGCTATGATAATATTGATAGTGATGATATGCCTGTAAACCAGTTAACGGTTAAGGGTGTTTGTAATAATTTGATTACCAAGAGTTTTGTTTCTCCCATTTTGTGAAACCAAGTGGCAAACCATTTTACAGCTGGCTGTTCCCCGGAACTTATTGGCGCCCCAAAAACAACCTTCTTGATCACGGCGATAAAGACATCTGGTTTTGAGTTAAACATCGAATCTTGCCCACCAAAGAAAAGCTGTACATGATGGGTATTTCTGGTGATGAATTATGTTGCCTCTGTGAAACAAATTTGGAGACTATTCAGCATTTATTGATTCATTGTCAAAAAAACTCTCCAGTGCTGGCTCTAGAATTCGACTGTCATAGAATTCTGGGATACGGTAGATATATGGACGATATTGCCTTATTTTTGACAGGAGAGATGTTAAAGACAATTTGGAATGTTAGATGTTCTTTGTTTACTAATGAGAACAAAGACATTGGTCGGGTTACTAATATGATTCTCGACAATTTCAAATGCAGCCTAAAAAAACCCATTAGTTTAGAATATAAACGTCTCAGTCCAGCTTTATTTAGTTATACATTTTGTAGAAACCAAGCCATTTGCTATGTGAGAAACGAAAAGTTATATTTATCGTTTTTAATTTGTTTGTCAGTTTTGTTTGTACAATTTGGTTTCCCGCTTGTAATTGTAACTGTACTCTTTGTGGTACATTGCTTACTCTGTATATTTGTATAATATATAATTAATGTGGAATAAACGACGTCTTAGAACTCTAACGGAGACCAACAAAAAATAAAAAATAATAATAATAATGTTAGTACTCCTACAATGTGCGTGTATCAAATTACAATTATTATCCCTGTTCACCAGGAACGAGACCATTTCTGCAGACCATTTATGCAGACCATTAATTTCTGCACCCTATTCCCCCTTATTCCTGGGTGGAGTGAGGCAAGTGTAGCAAAGTGTCTTGCCAAAGAACACTAGCACCGTATTCCCTGCAAGGGTTTGAATCAACGTACCACCATACAGGAGTCAAACACCATAACCACGGAACACAGCGCCCCGCTATAAACAACCGGGGATTTTTCGTCTGTTATCGGGAACGGCAAGACGTTATGTTGGTTTCCTTTCAACCAGATGTTTAAAACATCAAAAACATAATATTTTCGGGGATTTAATTCCTCGATGTTTAACATTTCCTTTCAAATTCTGTGACGTCATCAGTTGGGTGCTGTTAATAAATGATGTTCATATTTCCATGCGTTATTTGAACTTCTTGATAAAGTCTATCCTATACAAACTAAATCTGTGTTCCCTTCTTTTTTGACTGATGACGTCACCATGCAAAACAATGTACACGTCATGATACTAAAATGTATCATATCCTAACTTTCGAAGGCTAATTTTCGTGAGCTACACCGTTGTTCGGTGTTCACTTGACACTGATCATCAGTGTTCAAGCTACACTATTTAACGGTGTTCAAAAATGGACACTGTCCAGCGGTGATCACTCAACACCGATTATCGGTGTTCAGGGCCAACACCGAAAATTGGTGAGGGCAACTAATGAACCCTGAAAAACGGTGTTCAGTGAACACTGTTTTTCGGTGTTCACTTGACACTGATCATCAGTGTTCAAGCTACACTATTTAACGGTGTTCAAAAATGGACACTGTCCAGCGGTGATCACTCAACACCGATTATCGGTGTTCAGGGCCAACACCGAAAATTGGTGATGGCAACTAATGAACCCTGAAAAACGGTGTTCAGTGAACACTGTTTTTCGGTGTTGATATAACACCCCTTTTCTAACAGTGTATGCCACTAATAAAATGTTATCAGAAAATGGTATGTAAGAATAGTTTTGGATGGAATTAGTCTAGATTTTCGCCGTCAAAAATGCTACTTATTCAGTAAGAGTAAATCACAGGCCTACAACTCACTTTTATGATTGGAAAAAGGCGCCAGGATTATAAAAATGTTCTTGTGTGTATTATTACTTCAAACTGAAAAAAAAACCCTCAAATTTCATTTGTTTGTTTTTTGGAAAATGACAAAATATCAGGGTGTGCTACCCACAGATACCGGCATGAACCTGTCTCGGATCGCGCCTAGGTTTGGTCAATGTCAAAATGATCCTGGCGCGAAATGGTTAAAATCTGTTTTACGATCAGGATTATTAATTGTTTTTATATCGGTCGGTACATGCGGGACTTTTCTCATTTCGCTGCAGTTTAAATTTTACCTAGGACATATTTTACTTTCAAATTTATTTTGTAGACGTGAACTGCAAAAATCAGAATACAGAATACCACGCAAAAAATGCACTAATGTTTGGTTTGCCTAGGTTCCATCGACAACAATGAATTCTTTACTTTCAAAGATAGGATAGGGCCTCCACCATTGGTAATTGCTTGAGCTATCATGAATGGGTGTATTTGGGGGTTGTATTTTATAGTAAATATCGTTTAACTGACCCGTGCGAAGTGTTACAATCATGGATGCTAAGAAACAAACAACAAAAGGAAATCGTTTTCAACTGGCGTCAGGCAGTGTTAATGTTTCTTATGTTGTTATTGTTTTTTTCGTTATCGCCGTCCGGCGATCGTTCAATTTTGTTTGAACATTTACAGGATATCTAGCGCATTCCTTTTGCTGGATGACTACAATCAATATTTACTTAAAAATAAGTAAGATATTTTCTAATAATTCGTAGTATTTTCTGTAGATATCTGTACTTGAATGGTGTATCCTACCTTTATTTTATGCGCAGTCTAAGAGTGCTTGAAGGTTATTAAAATAATAATAATAATCCCCAAATGTAAATTGATTTGTCACGTGACATTACTATTAAATAACACCACCTGCAACTGGATTGAACAGAATTAATATGGTAGAAGAAGACAGCTAGGGCCAAGTTCGATCAAGGACTATAGTTAACTATAGTTTGACCAACTCTGATCGAACTCAGGCTAGTCGACGATGGTTGGACTAGTCTAGTCGACTATCACGACCAGCCTACCGTGGTTGGTCGCATCGATGGTAACCAATAGCCGCTTCGAAGGCACAGTACAGAGAGGACCAGTTTGGCAGTTATCAATAGTTCGACTAGAGTTGTTCGCACTTCAACTTCAGTGCGCATGCCCTAATGACGTCACGAACTAACCACTAGTTAACTACAGACGATGTGCCCTCTGACGTCACGTGTTTACATCTGTATTTAAATGTGCGCACCCATCATGTTTTACATAAAAGAGTGACTTCGCAGGTCAGATCGCCTTTGAATTATGTGACCTCTGATGTCATCTCTTAACCAAATTTATGTAAAACATGATGCGTGCGCATATTGACGGGCACATTTGAATACAGATGTAAACAGAGGCACATCGTCTATAGTTCTTTGATCGAACTTGGCCTGAGTGAGTGAAATGACAATAAAATGGTGTCATAATTATAAAGCACCGTCATTCTAAAGGGCCGTGTAATAACAGACACGCTTATGAAAACAACGCGAATAATTATGTACATGAGTACACACGTGGTATACCGGTACATATAGCAGCCGTCTGTTTTCCTTTGTTCGTGATACAACACACATACACCCCGTCGTGGTCTTTTACCTCGTGTTTCTGTAACTAGTAACCCTAAATTAGCCATATATTGAGCCAATCTGTGAAAAATTTAAAAGAAGCTAATTTCAACTGATTTTGGTGGGTATGGGTATGGACAACTACCAAAAAAAAGGAAGGAGAGATAGGGTTTGGGGAACTTTTTTTATTAGAGGTCAAAGGTCATTGACCCCTGCCTAAATCACTAAAAATTATATTTCAGCAACAAAATATGGTATATAGATGATCTTGGTGTCAAAATGCACAGAATTACAAAAGAAGATGACATCAAATAATTATTGACCCTTGGGACCAAATCCTGACCTCCCAAAATGAGGTCAAAGGTATGGGAGTTATTATTTATTCTAGGAGCAGAGGTCAAAGGTCATTGACCCTGGACTAAAACACTATAAATTGTATCTCGGCAACAACATGTACTTGTATGATCTTGATGTTAAAATGGTCATAATTACACTGGAAGTAGAAAAATTTAAATTCTTGTGATATAAATGTAAGATACAAATCGACCGCCACATATGACCTTAAAGGTCAAAGGTCATTATTCGAAGCCCCATATTGAATCCACAAAGCACCACCCTAGAGATATACGTATAACATAAAACAACATGAATTATGTCTTTGTTTAAGAAGTGATTACTCATAACACCTAGTTAGCCTACATATACCCTGACTAGTTACCCCAGTAAAGTGAGATGTCCCAAAAGTTTCCTATTAAAAAGAAGAGGAATTTGGTGCATCTTGCAGAGAGTCTTGTATACAGCAGAGAGATTCAGCACACCCTAAGTCGGTATTTGGCTGCTTAACTTCAAGGGCGAAGTGACTGGAACAGCCGTATGTACCCATTAAAAAGACTTTGAGGAGAGGGTTGAATTATTTAAGGACCAACTTAAAAAGCGCGGATACACAAACGAAGACCTAGCCCTTCCTCAAAGGGGCGAGCCTTCCGCGGACTCTAAGCGTGAAAAAAACAAAAAACAACAACACCACAATACCCCACTGGTGTTCGTCCTACCATACTACCCATGATTCGCGCACCCAGCTCTCAAACGGGCCCTCCTCAAACACTGGCACTGGATTAGTGAAAACGAATACCTAAATACATGTAGGCTATTTGATACCCAACCCTTGACATACAAACGGCACAAAAACATAAAATATGAACTTGTTTGATCTAGGACTAAAGCATCTCCACAATCCAACCAAGAAGAAAACAACCTGGATGAGGAGAATGTGCAAATCTAGTATTAGAACTATTGGAAGAACAAAACAATGATCAAAGAAATGGCTCTCAAGACTAAAACAAAATAAATAAGTCAAGATTCCTTCCTTTCGATCAATACCCCCCAAAAGCCGGTATTTGTCCTTGCAATCTGTCTTATAAACCGACACACAAATAAAAACAAGGACAAAGAAAAGTAAACTGAAAGAATGGTGACTGATGAAGTGCATAATATAGCACAAAAAATATGCCCTGCTCCCCTTCCAAAAAAGGAGAGAAAAAGGGGACGGCATATTATTACCGGTAATAATCAATCACTGAGTGAACTAAAAACAAAGGACCACTGTTGCCTTACACAAACCACAAACCACCCCCCCCCCCCCCAAAAAAAAAAAAAAAAAGGTTAAGAATTACGCTCCGGAGAGGCCAGTCAAACAACCACTCTCTGGCATACCGGGCATACCCACTAGATAACGTACAATTACAGATTTAACTCTGCCAGTCACAAATACAATTCATATGATACTGCGTCTCAAGAAAATAACGAAAAAGTTCTCTTGAAACTTGTACACGTAACACCCCCCCCCCCCCCCCCACCCCCACTTCCTCCTACCGACTGCAATCTCGCAGAAAAAATGTGGCCAGAACTGACTTCCCAGAAGCGTATATCACTAAGAAAAAACTTACATTAAGAATTACGCTCTGGGCAATATAGTTACGCAACCACACTGCTATACCAGCAAATCATAAATACCAGCAAATCATAAATATACAGATTTATCTCTGCAGACCAGCAACTGTTGCAGCATCTCCAAAACAATAATGAAAACGATGAGAAATAGTTCTGACTTGTGAAAACTTCCATAAACACCCTCCCCTTCCCATAGTAGAATGAGTTCTGATTCACTACAGCTAACTCTGGGATTGATCAAACAAACAACAACAAATAAACTGATCATTCCTTGAAGTATGCCTGCATAAACCGGTTTCCCTTTGCTATTTTCTTGCAAAAGCACTTCATCTTTAACTAAAAAACCTAATAGTCTCACAGAAAAAAAACAACAATTCCACATAACCCAGCGTTAGACGTCCTTCAATTTAATGTCCTTCCCATGTGACCGAGAATCGTTTTAATAATAACAAAACGTAGGCTGAATGTATGATTAGGCTCCTTCCCAATAAACACCAAACATGATTATAAATGCACATATACTTTACACACACAAACTATTTGACACTAATGAACTTTAATCCTCCCCGCCCAATTGCTCATTTTGACCTTTAATCTCGTATTTTGGTGGTAAAGAATCCATTTCACATTGTGTTTGTCTCCTAGTATAATTCTGTGCATTTGGACACCAAGATCATCTAGGCCTATGAAAAACATACTGCTGCTGAGATACAATTTATAATGTTTTAGTGCAGGGTCAAAGACCTTTGACCCTCAGAAAGGGAATTTCCGCCTCCTTCTTTGCTCTTGGAATAAATAATAACCCCCATACCCGCCACAATAAGTTGAAATTAGCCTCTTAGATTTGTTTTTGTTCATGGTAATGTTCCTGTTATTTTACTAATATGACATTTTAGTAATACGTCTATTTTTGACCTTTGACCTCTTTTCTAAGGGTCAGTAGTTATTCTATGTCATCTTCTTTCATAATCCTGTGCATTTTGACACCAAGATCATCTATATACCATATTTTGTTGCTATAAATATGACATTTTAGTAATAAAATTGTTTTGTGACCTTTGACCTCATTTTCGGAGGTCAGGATTTGGTCCTAAGGGTCAATAATTATTTGATGTCATCTTCTATTGTAATTCTGTGCATTTTGACACCAAGATCATCTATATACCATATTTTGTTGCTGAAATATAATTTGTAGGGATTTGGGAAGGGGTCAATGACCTTTGACCTCTAATAAAAAAAGTTCCCCAACCCCTATCCCTCCTTCCTTTTTTTTGGTAGTTGTCCATACCCATACCTACCCAAATCAGTTGAAATTAGCTTCTTTTAAAATTTTTCACAGATGAACCTCAAGTTAGGGATACTAAACGTGCTTATTAATTGTGTACAATGTAGTATTCAAATATTTGTGACTCGACTCGACTCGACTACACAATGTGACTCGACTCGACTTCTTTAAAATTAATCGACTCAATCTCACACAAAAATGAGTGACTCGTTACAATTCTGCCTCTCCAACTCTCATAATCTGCGAACGTTTTGTCTTCTTTTTCAACACACTATAAAGAAGAAAAATGCGCCATGTTGGCCATTGGTGGCGCCATCTTGGAATTAGAACCACGCTATGTTGGAAAACGTGTCACTATTGGTCGGGTGACTTGTCGTCGGTGGTGCGACGGGATGCCAGATTGTGCCGGTTGGGACGTCTCCCGACCGGCCACGTTACGGATCGTCGGATTGGCTGTTCGCAACGACGACCCTCCGGTTAAGAGTTTAAAGAAACAAACGTTACTAATTAACATGTACCGGTAGTTGCTTTTCGATTGCCTATGTGTAGGTCTTTTTGCATAAACTATTGCACAAACTTCTTGACGAAATTCGAGCCGAAGCCTTCCCAAAATTGTAACCAATACTCAGTTGCTGAGTTGGCCGTTTGCGATTGGGCGGCCGGGCACATTTTATTTGAGCTGGTGCCCCGCTTTACTCCCTTGGTTATTGCAGAATTTTCTCAAAACATAGTACCAGCTGTGCCGGCCGACCATGTTTTTTATGGGCCTTTTCTGAAACTTTGCTCCGTCTTCGGCTTCGAGTTCGGCTTTGCCTACGAATTTCGTGCGCGTCTACCATTTATCAGTCACAGTTTTGGAACGTAAAACAAAAATGATTTATTCCTTTCGTGTTGCCTTCTGGGCAAATTTCCTTCTTTCACATTGTCAATACTGAAATATTACAGAAGATACGTTTCACAATATTTAATATTTTCAATTTGGAATGTCCCAGTTGTATCCTTTCTTTAGTTGTTATGAATACTGGTTTTATTTTCTACCCGATAGCACTATACAATTTCAGATCCTATTTATAAATGCGTCGTCAGGGAACTACATATTTTCGCCATTTTCAAACTATATACATTTTAAATTAATGCATTCGCGACTGGCAACATTTTGTTCACCAAACGGCTCTTTTCTGCAGTTATTTAAATATTATTGGCTTACATATGTAAACAGTATACGTAATTTTGTGTATGGTATCCCGTGTGCCCGTCGCGGTTTGATGTATGGAAGCGAACGTGGTAATCCGTTTGTTGCCCGGTGTCCAGTGGACAGCGCGGTGTCCCTCGTGCCGCGCCGGTTCGCAGTGGCAAGGGGAAGTACGAATTGGAGTCTGTCCATTTTACGTCTTACCGCGCTAGCAATTTTAAATTTTGTTTGCAGTTCAACCTGATTAGATGGATAAATAAAATGAGAAGTGCGTCTATATTATCTCAAGTTTGTTAAATGCATTGTGTCTATCATGAATTAATATCACTGCATAACCAAAATTTGGCAAGATGCAGTTAAAGGTAGTAGGTACACCATTTGCAGATATCGAAAAAAATTACTACCGAATTATAAAGAAATATCTTACTTATTTGAATGTAAATAATGATTGTAGGCATCCAGCAAAACGATTGCTCTAGATATCCTGTAATTGTTTCAAAAAATTGAATTGTATAAACCAAAATTCATTCTCGCCGGACGGCGATCGCGAAAAAACAAAAACAACATAAGAAAAACTGCCCGATTCCGGTTGAAAACGAAAGTCGTTTTTCTTGCTTTTCTTAGCAACCATGATTGTAAAACATCGGACAGGTCAGTTAAACGATATTTACTATGAAATATAACCCCCTAAATCCACCCATTCATGAAAACTCAAGCAATTACCAATGGTGTATACTACCTGTAACTTCTGCACAATGCAGCTCACGAATATTTTCGCTGCTGAGGCAGTCATGCCATACCAGTAAGCTACGTACTATATTGATTAAAGACAACACAATGCATCGTTTCATTTTCAAAAAATAACCGATTGTTATACATGTACGCTATATTTTGTGTATAAACAAATAATTTTCAATAGCTATATCATGTAGACACAGCGCCATATTGTACAAATTTACTATTAATTTTGTGTTTATGTGCTAATTTGTTGGGTGAATGGGGCTTCCAGATAGTGTCGGCGGTAATAAAAACAAGTTGTTGTTTTCTTGGGTCAGGCCCAGAATAGGCTTGGTCGGAAATGAGAACCACATAAATACAAAGGGCCGTCCTGATAAACACATCACTTTTTTAACAGATAAACCCACCCTTCAAGAGCCAAATTATTTTCCAAAGGCCTATTCGATTGTATATCTGAATGATTCAACGACAAAAGACATAATAATCTAATAAAATTGCTCTAAAATTCTATTGTCACCACCCTTCTAGTTTAATTAAATCATGTTTAGTATTACAAAATCTGGAAAGTCATATGCTCATGGTTACTCATATAATATGCAACTTCTTTTATTTCCCATTTTGTAAAAAAAAAGATACGTTAAACAGCATTTAATGTTTTCAATTTGGAATGCCCCAGTTGTATCCTTTCTTTAGCTGTTATGAATACTAGTATTATGTTCTGACCGACAGCACTAGAATCAGACGGCAGCTGATCGCAAGGCGATAAAAGTAACCACTGTGCCAAGTTTACTCCTCAATTATCGTTAGAAATACCGGTAGGGCCTTGGTGTATGTGTATATGTAATGGTTAAAATGAGAATAAGTGGAAAGGTCCCTCGGCGGCTGCCTGTCTGCATGACTTTGCACTGTACATGTATGCAGTGGCCCGAGGTCTATTTAAAGAAAATGGCCAGGTTTGTATCTGAGCAAGTTACTTTCAATTGAAAACGTTTTGAAACATGAAACAAAATCTTTCTACAAATTCGAAAAGCATCATGAAATGACGAACAATTAGCAAGTTATAGTCACACCTAGCTGGTACTCGACTCCATAAGTTTCGCGGTTTCTCATTATGTTTTCAGGAAATCAACGAGGTTTATCTAAACGTTACAATTCCACCAAGTTAGCAGGTACGTGGAGCGCTAAGATGCAGTTAACTTCTGCACAATGCAGCTCACGAATATTTTCGTTGTTGTGGCAGTCAAGCCATACCAGTAAGCTACATACTATATTGATTAAAGACAACACAATGCATCCTTTCATTTTCTGAAATTTCACCGATTGTTGTACATGCACGCTATATTTTGTGTATAAAAAAATAATTTCCAATAGCTATCACGTAAACACGGAGCCATATTGTATAAATTTACTATTCATTGTTATGTTTATTTGCTGTTGGGAGAATGGGGTTCCTTTTAGGGTCGGCGGTAATAAAAACAAGTCCTTTTTGTCTTGGTTCAGGAGCCCAAAATAGGGTTGGTCGAAAATGAGAACCGCATCAATACAAAGGGCCATCCTAATAAACACATCGCTTTTTGAATAGATAAACCTACCCTTCAAGAACCAAATTATTTTCTAAAGGCCTATTCGATTGTATAACTAACTAAATGATTCAACGACAAAAGGCATAATATTAATCGATAAAATTGCTCTAAAATGTCTATAACATTGTCACCACCCTTCTATTTTAATTCAATCATGTTTAGTATTGCAACAATCTGAAAAGTCACATGCTCCTGGTTACTCATAATATGCAACTCTTTTTATTTCCCATTTTGTAAAAAAAGATACGTTCAGCAGCATTTAATGTATTCGATTTAGAATGCCCTAGTTGTATCCTTTTTTTAGCTGTTTTGAATGCTAGTATTATGTTCTACCCGACAGCACTATTCCATTTCAGATCTCATTTACAACTGCATCGTCGGGGAACTACATATTTTCGCCATTTTAAAACTATAGAGTTTACATTAACAAATTCGCGACTGGTACATTTCTTTTTCACTATGGTTCTCTTCTGCAGCTATTTAAATATTATTGGCGTACATCTGTTAACTGAATGTTCCTCAAGCGTGCGACAATCATGAACAGCCAAACCAGTATTCTGGAGAAAACCCACTGAATCCAAGTAGGACTAAAATGTAGATACACTGTGGACCAGCATGGTGGGAATCAGACCGCAGCTGATACGCAAGGCGAGGAAAGTAACCACAGTGCCAAGTTTACTCCTCAATTATCGTTAGAAATACCTGTAGGGCCTTGGTGTATGTGTATATGTAATGGTTAAAATGAGAATAAGTGGAAAGGTCCCTCGGCGGCTGCCTGTCTGCATGACTTTGCACTGTATGCAGTGGCCCATGGTCTATTTAAAGAAAATGGCCAGGTTTGTATTTGATCAAGTTACTTTCAATTGAAAACTTTTTGAAACATGAAACAAAACCTTTCGACAAATTCGAAAAGCATCATGGAATGACGAACAATTAGCAAGTTTATAGTCACACCTAGCTGGTACTCGACTCCATAAGTTTCGCGGTTTCTCATTAATATGTTTTAAGGAAATCAACAAGGTTTATCTAAACGTTTCCAATCTACCAAGCTAGCAGGTACGTGGAGCGCTAAGATGCAGTTAGCTTCTGCACCTCACGAATATTTTCGCTGTTGTGGCAGTCAAGCCATACCAGTAAGCTACATACTATATTGATTAAAGACAACACAATGCATCCTTTCATTTTCTGAAATTTCACCGATTGTTATACATGTACGCTATATTTTGTGTATAAACAAATAATTTCCAATAGCTATCACGTAAACACGGAGCCATATTGTATAAATTTACTATTCATTGTTATGTTTATTTGCTGTAGAGAGAATGGGGTTCCTTTTAGGGTCGGCGGTAATAAAAACAAGTCCTTTTTGTCTTGGTTCAGGAGCCCAAAATAGGGTTGGTCGAAAATGAGAACCACATAAATACAAAGGGCCGTCCTAATAAACACATCGCTTTTTAAATAGATAAACCTACCCTTCAAAAACCAAATTATTTTCTAAAGGCCTATTCGATTGTATAACTAACTAAATGATTCAACGACAAAAGGCATAATATTCGTCACCGACACCACGAACTGAAACCCAGTGGTCGCCGTTACAGAAATACAATTTTGAGAAAAACGCTTTTAAAGGTTTGACACGAGTTTACTCAGTCAACAAATCCGTCTACTTGAGGGGTCTTGGTATCATTAAACGTAACAATTCGTTAACTGCTGAAACAAAATTTTTATATTGTGAAAATATGCTTAGTTAATTAATAATTAAATGATTAAGACAGGTGCCAGTTCGCAGTGTTGTAGTCGAGTCACCTATGTCGAGTCCGAGTCCAAGTCCCGAGTCACTTGGTCCGAGTCCGAGTCCGAGTCCCGAGTCACTTGGTCCGAGTCTGAGTCCGAGTCACGAGTCACGAGTCACTTGTTTAAATAATTAAATAGTTAAAATACTTCAACCAGTTCACTTAGATGACTGGATCACTATTGATCGCAAATTATGTCGTAAAATAAGAATTGGAAATTACAAAATAAAACACATTTAATTTAAACAAAGTTCTGTGCCTGCAGTTAACATTTTATGTTGGGTTTTACCAATACTCCTTGCCCCTTCTCCAGAATATCTTTTAATTATTTTTTTTCTTCAAAATAACAAATTATATACTGATTTAGTTATTTCAGAAAGGCAGGTAGCCAACAAGTTTTATATTTTAGAGAAACAAATAAAAAATGTTATGTAAATCTGTCTGTCATGTTTAATAATGGAGATAGATTTAATAAAGTTACCGTGCACTTGCATGCAGCCATGAGTGATAATGGTGGTACATGATGTCAGACAGTTGACATCTTATTTTTAACAACACACAGCCATCTCAGTGCAATATAGAGGCGGTGTTTTTACAGGTACCAGACATGCCAGACTATGGTCAGCTTCGGTTGCGTCTATGGCTGGATCAGCGCGTAAGCCGCCTATGTTTTAACATTAAAAAGAGGTAGCGATATAGCCGCAGCCAGCTAAAGCCGTCATTCGGATTCCGGAGACGAATTCCTATTTCCCTGGTAATATGCATCAAGCAGTGGCTATGGTGTCAAGGTTGACAGAATACCAGCGTTAATATTGGTGTCGTGCACAATAATGCTTTACAGAAATATATCCCAGTGTTATTATGCGTATTGAACATACAAATGTACATGTACGTGCGCTGTACACTACATGGCAGTAATCACGAACACTATTACTTGCAACATGAGTGTAACTGCTTATTTCGTGTGCTAAACGTTAATATTCCTCCATGTGCATGACGATCGGATCATTGGAATTGTTTTTAATATTTAATAAAAAATATTGTTGGTGAAAATACGTGACTCGAGTCACGAGTCCTCGAGGTCAAGTCCGAGTCATGGTAGTCGAGTCCGAGTCCGAGTCTTATGCCGACGTGACTCGAGTCAAGTCCGAGTCACCAAAATTGTGACTCGAGACGGACTCGAGTCCGAGTCCTGGACTCGAGTCATACAGCTCTGCCAGTTCGTGAAAACGAAAACTGTCGCGTTTTCGGAGAGTGCGCGCATACATTGCAGTGAGTGAGTGCCAGTTCGTGAAAACGAAAATTGACGCGTTTTCGGGCAATGCGCGCACACTGTGCTGGGTGTCAGTTCGTGAAAACGAAAACTGTCACGTTTTCGGGGAGTACACAGTGCTCGGGTGCCGCCGTGCTGACAGCATCGAGTTCTATCGTAGACAAACGTGATACGTATACACGGCGTAATAGTGTTCTTTCGTTTTAGACGATTTCGTACGACACGATAGACAGTGTACGTCTCCTATCCAATCAAAAGCCGTGCCAAACAATACGGCCCTCTCAGCGGGGCCCCGTCCAATTGTTGGCCAGATGACGACCGGTTACATTAGGCTTTTGTTATTAATTTTTTAATAAGGCAAATATAATGTTACATATTCAGCATGAATTAATTTATTTAACTTAAAGGGATCGTATACGTTTGGTAATTACAGCACAAATTAATAGCAATAAAAACTTACTTGGTATGAAATACAGCAGTTTTGGATAGTATAATGCATTTTTAGAAACTGTTCACTTCGAAGCACTGCGGTTATGGAAAAAGATATCACTTTTGAATCTGAGAAGCGTTACTGCAGTGACGTTTCTAATATGGTGTATTCAAATGCAGATTATTCTTCCTGGGTGGACATGACAGGTCCAGATTTTCGGCAATATCCCCAAATCGCTACCATCTTTTGAAATGAAATTTGCACAGGTTAGTTGTATGGTATATATCTATAACTGTACAGGATTGAAACAAACAATGGGTTCCAATTACCAAACGTAAACAGGCCCGTACGCAGAGCGGGGCGGGGGGGGGAGGAGGGGAGGGGGGGGGAGGGGGGGGGGGGAGGGGGGGGGGGGGGGGGGGGGGGGTGGGGGGGGGGGGGAGGGGGGGAGGGGGGGGGGGGGGTGCGACGGGTGCGTATGCACCCCCCCCCCCCAAATTACTAAAAGGTCCACATTTTTCCCGGGGTAAATATTGATATTTTGATGTAGAAATAACGGGTACTGGCACACGAAAAATGTTGGTCCATTGTTGGCCCCATCAAGTACAAATTCGCACCCCCCCCCCCCCCCCCCCCCATAAAAAAATCCTGCGTATATACGGGCCTGGTATACGATCTCTTTAAGGTAGCAATGTAGGCTACAGTGGACTAAGATGCTCATCTAACGGTGGGATTTCTCATCTTTGTTCAATTTCTTTGCCTTGTATGGCGCCCGTTGGAGTCGGCGGGAAATTGCCTGGACAAAACGCGTCGCTGCAAGGATAGACCATGCCTAAACATGTCCATTTATATGGTTTGATGAAGCCGCGGTGGGTTGAGATGGGGTGGGATGGGGTGGGATGGGGCGGGATGGGGGAGGGGGCGGGGGGGGGGGGGGGGGGGTGCGGGGCTTTATTAATCTTCATTAGCTGATGACTGTAACATCTATATTTGACGAAATTGCTAATCACTGCGACCAAAAATACTAAACAATTTAGGAGCTCGCTAACATAGGGCAAGATATCTCAGTGTTGGTAGAGGGCAGGCTAGTATTCCGGAAGTCGCAGGTTCGAGTCCCGCCTTGCAAAATTCTTTCATGCAAATTTACCTGGTCAGGTTTCCCTTGTGGATTATTTGTGTATTAAAGATAAAATGTCATATCCTCTCTGAGTGGGCCTTGTTGTTAAACATTCTATTTAACACTTTGACAAATTGACCCCCCCCCCCCCCCCCCCACACCCCCCCCCCCCCCCCCCCCACCCCCCCCCCCCCCCCCCCCCACCCCCGAAAACACAATACACTTACATTAATTGCGGTCTTTGTACTATTCGTATACAGGCACAATTGTAAGATTTATTGTATAACATTTGACGTGGCGATCATTACCGAAATCCCTATAGCAACTAAATAAAATATTACCGGTATTTGTTCCTAGTTCAATCAAGCTAAAAGCCACCAATGAAACGAACTGTGCCTTTTGTCTCTTTGACGGTAGTATCAATCAGTCACCCAATGACGATTAAGCTCTCGGTATTGAAGCAGGGAGCTTTGTTGAAAAATTATTAGAAGTACATTAGGGTTCGCTCATAATAATTTAGGTAGTCCTAATACATCAAAATGAGCGTTGGAGTTGGCTCATTTACATTACAGAAAGAAAAAGGCGAGGAATATTAATCCTTTGCACCCACCGTCGAGCTTGGAAGCAAGTTGAGCGGTTATTTGTTATTCAATAGTAGTAGCACCCAAAATTAGCAATTAACTATAGATGTTGCAGTCATCAGGTAATGAAAGTTTATTTAGCCGCCACTACCCCCCCCCCCCCCCCCCCCCCCCCCTCCAAATCTCTACCCATCCCACCCCACCGCGGCTTTTATCAAAACAATTATGAATGAAAATGTCCTGCGCATGGTCTATCCTCGTAGCAACGCTTTTGTCCAGGCTATACTTAAATTCCCCGCTGACTCCAACGGATATATTACAAGCGCGATATTACAAGGCATAGAAATTGAACAAAGATGGGAAATTGTACGACTAGATGAACATCTTCAGTCTTCTGTAGGCGCACATTGCTGTTATAACAAACCGCAGAAAAAGCTTCCTTAATTTAAATATAATAATTCATGCTGAATATGTAACATTATCTTTGCTTACTATAACAAAAGCCTAATGTGACGACCGGTCGTCATCTGGCCAACAATTGGACGGGGCACCGATGGGAGGGCTGTATAGTTTTGCACGGCTTTTGATTGGATAGGAGACGTTCACCGTCTACCATGTCGTATGAAACCGTCTAAAACGAAAGAACACTATTACAACATTGCCCTGGGTACGTTGTATAGACAGTGCTAGTTCGTGAAATCTTTTTCACAGCGCGCCCCACGCAATTTCGTTTTCACGAACTGACACTGAGTGCAGTGTCACTTCGTGGAACCGAAAAACGACAGAATGGACTAATTTCTGCAAAACTCCCCAATAAAAATTAGCAAATTAACATGATTTAAGAAAAAACAACTTCGCCATGTTATACTTCATGGCACAAAATAATATATTCAGCAATAATTTCGTTTTGGAATTTGTTGAATTTTTTTGTACACGTGATGCAGAGGGTGCCAGTTCGTGGTGTCAGTGACGTATTAATCGATAAAATTGCTCTAAAAATTATATAACATTGTCACCACCCTTCTGACACAATCGGGAAAGTCACATACTCATGGTTACTCATGATATGCAACTCTTTTTATTTCCCATTTTGTAAAAAAATATACGTTCAACAGCGTTTAATGTTTTTGATTTGAATGCCCCTGCAGTTGTATCCTTTCTTTAGCTGTTATGAATACTATATTATGGTCTACCCGACAGCACTATTCCGTTTCAGATCCCATTTACAACTGCGTCGTCGGGGAACTACATATTTTCGCCAAGTTACGATAGATTTTACATTAATGCATTTGCGACTGGTAACATTTCTTTTACCAAACGGTTCTCTTCTGCAGCTATTTAAATTGGTATTGGCTTACATCTGTAAACCGAATGTTCCTCAAGTGTGCGACAATCATGTACAGCCAAATCAGTATTCTGGAGAAAACCCACAAAATCCAAGTAGGACTAAAGACTAGGTACACTGTGGACCAACATGGTGGGAATCAAACCGCAGCTTTCACACAAGGCTAGAAAAGTAACCACAGTGCCAAGTTCACTCCCCATTCATCATTAGAAATACATGTAGGGCCTATGTGTACATGCATGTGTATAAATATGTAATGATTAAAATGAAAATAAGTGGAAAGGTCTCCCGGCGGCTGCCTGTCGGCATGACTTTGCACTGTATGCAGTGGCCAATGGTATATTTAAAAAAAATAGCAAGGCTTGTATTTGAGCAAGTTACTTTCAATTGAAAACTTTTTGAAACATGAAACAAACCTTTTCGACAAATTCGAAAAGCATCATGGAATGACAAACAAGCAGTTTTATACTCACACCTTTAGCTGGTACTCTACACCATAAGTTTCGCGGTTTGTTTGTCATACAATCCCATTATGTTTTTAGGAAGTCAACAAGGTTTATCTGAACGTTACGATTCCACCAAGCTAGCCGGTGAAGCACCAGATGCAGTTAACTTCTGCACAATATAGGCAGCTCGCGAATATTTGTGACCCAGCACGAGTAAATGAGACACTTTGAGGAAAAAATAAAAATTGAGATTTTGATTTCATTATATAAAGCTAAACAAGCTTTAAATGATAAAATCAAAATCTCAATTTTCATTTTTGCCTCAAAGTGTCTCATTTACTCGTGCTGGGTCACATTTTCGCTGTTGTGGTGGTCATGCCATACCAGTAAGCTACATACTTTATTGATTCAAGACAACACAATGCATCCTTTCATTTTCTGAAATTTCACCGATTGTTATGTATGTACGCTATGTTTTGTGTATAAACAAATAATGTCTAATAGCTATCATGAAAACACGGAGCTACATGGTATAAATTGACTAATAATTGTGTGTTTATGTGCTAATTTGTTGGGTGAATGGGGTTCCAGATAATGTTGGCGGTATTAAAAAACCAGTTCTGTTTGTCTTGGGTCAGGAGCCCGAAAATAGGCTTAGTCGGAAAAGAGAACCACATAAATACAAAGGGCCGTCCTAAATAAAACACATCGCTTTTTTTTTTTACAGATAAACCCACCCTTCAAAAGCCAAAAAACCTTTTTCCAAAGGCCTATTCGATTGTATATCTGAATGACTCAACGACAAATGGCATAATAATTATATAAAATTGCCCTAAAATGTCTATAACATTGTCACCACCCTACTAATTTAATTAACTCATGTTTAGTATTACAATTTAGGTACAAAATCCCGGAAAGTCACATGCTCATGGTTACTCATAATATGTAACACTTGTTATTTTCCATTTTGTAAAAACAATACACGTTCAACATCATCAATATGTTTTCATCAATATGTTTTCAATTTAGAATGCCCCAGTTGTATCCTTTCTTTAGCTGTTATGAATGCTAGTATTATGTTCTACCCGACAGCACTATTCCATTTCAGATCCCATCAACTGCATCGTCGGGAAACTACATTTTTTGCCATTTTAAAACGATAGATTTTACATTAATGCATTCGCGACTGGTAACATTTCTTTCACAAATCGAACCCACACTGTTGTTATAGAAACGAACCATCATCAAGATATTGTACTTCTCAAGGGGGTACCACAAGGATCAGTGCTAGGTCCCCTGTTGTTCACACTATACACTTCACCACTAGAGGTACTAATTGACAATCACAATGTTCATAAAATGTTTTACGCTGACGACACTCAATTGTATTTAGCATTTAAACAGTCGGATGTAGGAGTTGTTATTTCACAAATGGTTGATTGTGTTCAAGCAATTAAAGAAAGGTCACAAATAAACGGTCTTAAGCTCAATAGCAACAAGACTGAATTTCTTCACATAATCTTCACGTTTTCGTTCGACAGATCGTATATCATTTATTGACTTAGATGGCACGCAGGTTAATTCTGTCAGGAAGTGTAGAAATGTGGGTGCAATATTTGATGATCCTTTCACTATGGACAATTTTGTTTCATAGAAATGCAGATCTGCATCTTTTGCACTTTACAAAATTGGAAAAAAATCGCAATCTGATAGATAAACATACTACTGAACGCTTAATTCACGCATTTGTGATGTGTCACCTCGATTTCTGTAATAGCCTCCTTTCTGGGATTCCGGCTCGTCAAGTGCAAAAGATGCAGGTTGTGCAGAACTCTGCAGCTCGTCTTATTTTTCGCATTAGGAAACACGAATCTGTGTCTCTTCTCCTAAGAGAATTACATTGTAGTCAGGGAGCCTGAACATTTCTGTGGGATTTTTTGTATGAAAGCAAGCCACCCATCCAAATATCCCAAGGGCATCCCAAAGGACAATAACAAATATGTTGGCAGTCTGAAATACCTGGCAGATAAAAATTGTGAAGGAAAAACGGAAAACAACAACATTTTACTTTTACTTATTTTTTATTTTTAGGGGTAGGTCCATGTTGGTATAGAGGGCACTTCAAAAATTTACATTATTCTTCACAGGTTGATTGCAATAGTTTGAGTGACCTTGGCAGTTTGAGTAACGCCTACTCCCAGACTAGACACCTCTCTAGTTTGTTTTTCCCCCACAGGGTTGTTTTATCTGGGCAAGCGTAGGGGTTTCGTGCGTGCTGACTTAACTTGATACACAGGCCCGCCGTAAAAACAAATCAACTTCAGGTAGTTGTTCGAATTTTAAGCTTGATCAAAAGGTGAAATTCACGATTAACTTTGCAAAGCCACGTCAAGCCGGACGATCACTGCACACTGACACCCCGGAGGTCGCCTTCTTAAATTCCAAGGTGCATGATGGGAAATTCGTCGGACAAAATAAAAGAGATCGCTCACGGGCACGCGGCGCGGGCGTGTTATGATTGGTTACAAGTTTCCGAGTTTAAATTAAAGATTTATATAACAAGTCCGTCACAAAATAAGACGCACACAAAATATGACGTCTTCGAAAAAATTACGAGTAAATGAAAACAGTTAAGGTATTTTTGTTTTTACATTTCTAATGACATGAACTACACGGGATAAAACTATAAGCGAGTTCTAATATGGAAGTCTGCAGTTGACAATAAACGTTAAAGTTATATACGGTGAGTTCGTTTAAGTTTATTTTCCTAAGTAACGCTATGTAAAATATAACATGGTCGTAGCGCTGGTTTCTTATACCCTTATACATTTTGGGCACAATATTCAACCGTCAATTGACTCATTGGACACGTAAAAAGGTCTTTTCGTGGGAAATTCACCGCACGCATGACGGTTCAGCGACAGCGCTCTGACTCGTGCTGATTGGTCACCTAAACGCTATGATGAAGAGGATTGGTCGGCTGAACTTGTGCGTTCAAGCAAACGATATTGCTCAAGAGAATTAAGACTGCAGTTCTGTTAAATTACAGCTGCACCAGTCTCCGTCTGTGACCAACCAAGTACCAAGTACTGACAAAAATATATACAGAAATGTGAGTTGAACATATACACCCCGCCCCCTCTCCCCCAGCTAAAACATTATGTTGTCATAACGTACGTTGCGCCAAGTTCGTTTTACTATCAGATAGTGTCAAAGTGCGTAATCTAGCTATAGAGAAGTGGTGCCGTGTGATCACACGATAAGGTATGTACGTACGGAAGGCCGTTATAAGTGTGCGGTCATTTCAATGACTTCTCTTTAAAAGATGGGATTTGAACCATTAAACTGGTAAATTAAACACATCGAGTATTGAATTTAGGCTATCAGTTTTATGTTTGGACTTTTAACTTTTCACGAGTAGTCACTGACTGCACACTTATAATGTCGATTCATCGGTTATAGTATATGCGCGTACATGTAATTAGGTATTTTGTTTAATGACGCGTGAAACTCAAAGTCTAAGAATTGGCTGGTGGCCTTCCCCACCAATTAACTACTTTGTTTACGTGCGTTGGTTTCAGTGTAATTAGCCACACCGAAGTAAATATCTGCATAGGCGATCAAGCGAGACATGGTTTCCTGCCCGTGCAGTGGGGATGTTAAAGGATCATATTAACCACACTACCTGGCCTTGACGTAGCGATCGCAGACTGCAGCCGTACAAGGATGTCTTTAATAATGCACAAGTAATATGCAGCTTCACGTTTAGCTAACCTTGTAGACTAGGGAGCGATGTTATTCATTGTTCTGGTTAAATACCAATATTTGAAGTTAACATTAAAAACACATTTTATATAATCATTTTCGAATTAATTATTAGGTAGCCTGTTAGAAAAATGTTCTTTCTGGCATTATGCGTATGGGAGAAGGGGGGGGGGTATTACAGGTGGAACCCCACCCCCCCCCCCCCCCCCTTTAGTAAAATGTTAGGGGATATACTATCTTTGTATCAATTTCCCCGTAATTTGTATCTTTTTTTAAATTTAATTGTCCTGGTAACGTCTCAAACAACAATCAGATTATTGTCTTGGTCTTTATCTTTTCATTCCTTTCTATTTGTAGTGGGTTAACCAATTACATTGTTTTAATATTCACACCAAAACAAACTCACTTCCCGAAAAGTGATACTTCCCGATCCTGCAAGCAGCCATTTTACAAATGGCATCCCTCCACGTTCTAGGGCAATTAGGACCCATTTTGCAACCGTAATTTTAACAACTCTGCCCTCAGATTGAAGCTAAAAAATAACAGGGAGTTGATCCTAGGCTATATTAACACAACCCCACTATATTAAAAAAAAATATAGTGGGGGGGGGGGGGGGCACATTTCATGCTAATGAGCTCGGGTAGAAATTTTCCCTTCAATTAGGGTAGTGCACCCCAAGACACCCGCTCGTGAGCTGGGTCAATAGTGGCTAGGCAACCAATTTCATAAAATATGTAAGCACAAACATTTGCTTAGCATCAGAATTTATCCTGGGGGGGGGGGGGGGGGGGGGGGGGGCAGGGTTACAAATCAAATAATTTTAGGGTGGTGTTTATTGTTTGTGACTGGTTTTCAGCTGGCATTTGCTTAGCATAAAAAGGACAAGCAGTTTTGGCTGGTAAACAGTTTTTATTAAGCAAAGCTGTGTTTGTGCTAAGCGTGTTTTGTTGCTTACCGGTTTTATGAAAATGGCCCCAGGGCAGGCGCGAGGATAACACGGTGGCTAAACAAACGGTCGCCTGTGACATTTGCATACAAGTGTAAGCTAAACGAACTGTTTCTGCTGTGCGCATCAATTTTCAATATTAAACTCATCACAATTTAATGTAGATTTCCCCGGACGATATCACGAAATGTGCATATTAATTTGTAAATTAAAGATACATTGGTTTATTTTCGTTTGGCAATTGATAAGTGCATACAGTCGTTAAAAATAAATTAAATTTGGCGTCCGATTTCCCGAATTTCCACCGAATTTAGTATCTTGATAATTCAAGAACTACACTGGTTAGTTTTTAGTGACTTCCCATCTATTCTGATTATAGCGAGAGATTAATGGTAAACCGTACAGTTATCGTCATGCCAACACTGCGCGTAGGATGAACGCTAGAGTAAAAACGAATATTTTCACTTGCTTGTTAAGATGTTTTCGTGTATGCGTCCGTCACTGTACCCCGATAAAGTCATGCGTCATTACTGTTCCCAAATATATATTGCATAAGTCTACATTCATTGATAACAGCAACGTTTGGGAACCAGGGAGAAATGGGTTTTTGGAGGGTTGTCGGTCTTTAAATATGCCAGCATTTTATTGGTGGCGATTGCGGCGTGCGTAGCACTAGCAGCAACCGTCGTGTGTACCTCAGCCTGTCGGTAGAAGGGCGAAGTCGAACGCGGCCCAAGAGCACCGCACGTTGGCCGGTCATTCCATTGGGAGCCACTCCGTGTTGACACGGGTCCGGTGCGCGATTTTTTTTTTCGTACCACTAACGCGTCAATTTGCCCGTTTCATTCGAATTGGGCGACTTGAATGGAGACCAAAGCGCGCGCTTCAATACGAATCGATTTTGATACACGCGGAACGTATGAAGACCAACGACGTTGACAGCCATAATTCACCAAAATTAATGGATACAGTCCCTAGTTAATTGTATACAGTCCCTAGTTTTTCGTATACACGACTTTTATACCTTTTTCTATTAACCCAAATTACTGGTTAATAATCTCATCTAGATAGGGTCTTATAGAAAAAGTTATAAAAAGTCTCTATTCAAGTCGCCCCATTCCAATGAAACGGGCAAATTGACGCGTTAGTGGTACGGAAAGAAAAAGCGCGTCCGGTGCGCGGTGCTGTGCCTGAGGGAAGGCGACGCCCGTTGTCGGTCTTTAAACTACGGAAACATATTAACTACACTACCTGGCCTTGACGTAGCGATCGCAGACCGCAGCCGTACAAGGATGTCTTTAATAATACACATGTATTATGAAGAGTACGCTTCACGTTTAGCTAACTTTGTAGTGTAATTAGTGTAATTACCCTCGCCGAAATAAATATATGCATGTGCGATTAAGCGAGACATGGTTTCCTGTCCGTGCAGTGGGGATGTTAACGGTAGGATACACCATTGGTAATTGCTTGAATTATCATGAATGGGTGGATTGGGGGGGGGGGGGGGGGGGTGGGGGGGGGGGGGGGGGGGTTGAATTTTATAGTAAATATCGTTTACCTGACCTGTCCGAAGTTTTACAATCATAGATGCCGAGAAAAGCACAAAAAACAGCGTTTGTTGTCAACCGGCGTCGAGCAATTATTCTTATGTTTTTTTGTTTTTTCGCGATTTGATTTTATAAAATTCAATTTTTCTCAATAATTACAGGATATCTAGTGCAAAAAATTGCTGGATGCGTAGAATCATTATTTACTTTCAAATGAGTAAGATATTTCTTAATAATTTGGTAGTAAATATTTTCGATATCTGCCAATAGTGTATCCTACCTTTAAGGAACATATTAACCACACTACGGGATTGGTAGCGGATGTGTCCGGTATTGGACCGATTACATGCGTGTTATGTTGTATAATTATTAATAATGAAAAATGGTTGGTCTTACCGTATCAATCAGAATGACCTACAGATTTCTGTATTGGAGAAATGTTTAAAAAGACAAATAAAAGGAGTGACAAGTGTGCTGTCAGGAACTGCCACTCCAAACATAATATATTGTTTGTTGCTAATTGCGGGATATCAAAAAGAAACAAACTTTATGTTTATGTGCTACTTTTCTAGGAACCATGCTAAGGCCGAAATGCTATATGATGGTCTCGAAGAGTTCCTCTGCAAGGCTATAGGTAAAATATGTCAACATATCCTGTATCTGTATGTTATTGGGGCGCCCTTGAGATATTTGAAGATATTTGAGATATACCTAAAGTCCCACGGGACTTTTCAAAGATATTGTTAATTTCAGTTGACTAGTCTACAAATATATGATTTTATTTGTAACCAAGTCGCTTTGCTTTATGAACCCGGGCAATTCAAGATATTATTACTGGTACCATACAACTACTCCATTTTGCAACAAAACATAGCACATAAACATACCCAGGTTTCAAAGGGGGTGTTTTAGCTTCATTCACTGGCCGGTAGTTTGGGTGTGTTTGAATACCTATAACAAGTAATTGTTCGCTAAAAGAGGGTGTCAAACACCCCCCCCCCCCCCCCCCACCCCACCCCCCTTCCCCCCTCTGTACACCTTTGGCATCACATACTTATTATTTTAGTAATCTACTATCTTGCACATATTAACAAGGTAATAATTATTTAAAGTTGCATTGGTTGGTTTGTTATTATAATGATGACATTATTATAGCTGAAATATGTTAAAATATCCTCTGTATATAATTATGTATCTACAAATGGTTTATCGTTAAAGCGATAGTTTACAGTTTGGGTCAAATAATTTTAGGAACTAAAACTTATCAGTTATCGTTAAAACGAACAGTTATAATTAAATTATGTTTTAATGGTAGAAAATTATACAAACGGCTAAGAAACAGGGCTGTTTTAATTAAAAAGCAGTTGTTAACATAAGAAGGCGCCCTCAAGACACCTCAATTGTCAACCATATTTTGATCAAAAGATTGAATCATAGTGAATGTGATGTTTGGTAAATTTAATTATTTGACCTTAAAATTGTATGGTTAATTTCCAAAAATGTTTTAGGATTTATTCATATTTTCTTATATTATGAACCGATTTCGACCAAATAAAGTTTGGTCTATAATAAACATTACATGCTTGTTCTGGATTCTTCACTTATTTGTTCATCACCTAAAAAATATTATTTTTTGAAGTGCCCTCTATACCAACATGGACCTACCCCTAAAAATAAAAAATGTCTACCAAGTAAAATGTTGTTGTTTTCCGTTTTTCCTTCACAATTTTTATCTGCCAGGTATTTCAGACTGCCAACATGTTTTTTATTGTTCTTTGGGATGCCCTTGGGACATTTGGATGGGTGGCTTGCTTTCATACAAAACATCCCACGGGACTTTTTTTTCTGTGGAGATGTTCCCGGACTATTGGCTACCCATTCACTCTCGCATTTCATTCAAAATTTTGTTGTTGGCATACGAATGTTTTTATAATTTTATAATTCTGGGGAAAAAAACCCACAAAATCCAAGTAGGACTAAATACTAGATACACTGTGGACCAGCATGGTGGGAATCAAACCGCAGCTGATACGCAAGGCGAGGAAAGTAACCACAGTGCCAAGTTCACTCCTGGATCATCGTTAAAAAAATGAGAATAAGTGGAAATGTCTCCCGGTGGCTGTCTGTCGGCATGAATCTGCACTGTATACAGTGGCTTATGGTATATTTAAAGAAAATAGCAAGGTCTGTATTTGAGCAAATTACTTTCAATTAAAAACTTTCTGATTTATGTACAACATTTTGAAAACATGAAACAAACCTTTTCGACACATTAAAAAAGCATCATAAGATGACAAACAAGCAAGTTTGCGATTTGTTTGTCATACAATTCTAGTATGTTTTCAGGACGTCACAAGGTTTAGTTACGAACCCACCCGGCTAGCGGGTGCCGCGTAAAGCGCGGCCTCCTGCAAGTAATCGTGGGAACGTGAGTACTGTAGTGTAACAAATACGTCTATTCACCACCTGCGCTACATGCTTTACACTCCACCATTTCATTCACTTTTATTTGTTCCTTAAATTCTTTTGATTCTTACATAATGTGTGTTACTTGTAATGCTGCTTTACATTTAATACATGCTTAACGCTTCATTTCAATTATGTTCTATTCGTTCCTTAAATTCCTTTCATTCTTACATATGTTTGCCACTTGTAATGCAGCTTTACATTTATTAGTTCTTTGGATTCCATTTGTTGTGTCTTTGGTCGAGTGCACTTTGCAGACTGTAAGACTGGTTCGCGCAATTGGGGCGTTGGTCATTCCGTTATTTTTGTAGCCACTTTTGCGTTTGGGTATTTTCTGTTGTGTGTTTTCCTCCAGCCTCGTGCCTGCACCGGTCTTATAGTTTGTAAGTGTTACTTTAATTGTATAATCCACCTACTTGTATTAATGTGCTCCTTACTTTTGTAAATATTAATTCGATTTGTTTGTGTATTAAAACTATATCTGGGAGGCGCCCCCGAAGTCTGCCTTGTCTGCCGTCATTTTCTTTGGTTATTTATTACCCCACGCCTCATTCTGCTTGGCCCGCTACAGAGTAACGTTGCAGTAGTCAATATCAACCTTTCACTATCTCATTTAATTAAGGTAGGATACAACATTGGTAATTTCGTGAATTATCATTAATAGGTGGATTTAGGGGATTGTAATTTATAGTAAATATCGTTTAACTGAAGTTCGACAATCATGGGTGCTGAGGAAAGCAAGAAAACGGCGTTCGTTTTCAACTGGCGTCGGGCAGTGGCTCTTCTTAGCTTGTTTTGTTGTTTTGGTTTTTTTTGTAACACTTGTATGATTTCTAGCACAATCATTTTGCTGGATGACTACAATCATTATTTACTTACAAATCTAAGATATTTCTCAATAATTCGGTAGTAAGTATTTTCGACATCTGCAAATGGTGTATCCTACCTTTGAAATGAATACAGCTGGCAATAAATCTTAACTATTTCAGAATTCAAAGAAGCGCAGAGCTTACTGTTTGAGAAGCTGTTTTGCAGGACACGGGAGAATTTAATTATGATTTGTTTTTGTTAAATAAACTAACCATCCACACAACCATCCATTACAAACTATGTGTTTTTGTGTTATGTAGAACGATTTTTGGGGGTCACTTTTGTGAACTCGAGCATTTTGGGGTTTGAGTCGTGATTCCAGCCAGAAAATTTTCGCTTTGCGGACGTGTAAGAAACTACATTTGTACATTGGTGCTGTAATTGAATGTAAACGACAGGTAAAACGTAATGGTACGTGTCCGATGTAAACATCGGGAATTTGTCGTCATTTCTCAGGAACGGTAAGACGTTATAGGTTGGTTTCCTTTCAACCATGATGTTTAAAATGGGTTCCGTAAACAATACAAAAACATAACAATTTCAAGGAATTAATTCCTTAATGTTGAACATTTGCTTCCAAATACTGTGACGTCATCAAACCAGAAGTTGGGTGCTAATAATAAATGATTTGTATATTTCCATGCGTAATTTGAACTTCTTGGTAAACAGTCTATCATATCCAAACTAAATTGGTATTCCCTTCCTTTTTTACTAATGACGTCACCATGTTATATGCGTGTACCAATATGTACCTGTCATAATAGTGAAATTGATCATACCATAACTTCCGTAAATTTAATTTCTGTTCTGGCATATAAATATGCAACTGGACTAGAACTCTGCAGTGTCTACAGGTTTTCCCGGCTATTAAAAAAAGTCATTTAAATTCACAAACTCTTACATTGCATTACTTTATACACCATGTTTTACCAAACCAATTCAGTTTTGGTCACTTTTTTTTTTAACACCGGGTCGACAATATTCATCAGAGCAAATTCGTCAATCTGCTGCCAAAGGGCAGCATTCAGAGAACGAATTCGTCTTATATTATATCAATCAATTTCAAACTTATGTTAAAAAAAATATAAATAAGTCTGAGTGTGCTTGTCCATACAATTATTGTTGGCAAATTAAAATAAAGAGTATATGGCTATATTCCTAATAATTTTCTGCCACTGATTACCGGGTTATTGGACCGAAAATGCTCGGTAGTTTGTTAATTGTACAAAAACGTATTTTGGTTGGGTGTAATTATAATATCATTGGAGATCGTGGCTTACCTGCGAGTGCCGATACCACCAGAAGAGAAAGCATCGCTCCGTCCATTCTCCTAGACTGTACGGATGCAAGTAACGAATTTTCGAAGATCGCGTTATTGATTGCACGAACACTCCTACAGATCACGTATCCCACTTTGGGCATAGGCCTAGCAAGACATGCAACGCGTACAGTATTACGTCACTGTACGAGGCTTTAATTTAAGCTATAGTAGCTCGCTTAATGTAATGAAGTAGGCAGGTTCGTGCTATTTTTTTATCACAGTTGCATGCTGGCACGTCTATTATGGCTAACATCTGAATTTCAGCCAATAGAATGCTACCACGAGATCTCTTATTTAAAATATCACATTCCTGAACGCTGACACTGTTAGCGCTCTTAAAACGTGATAATTGACCATTATTTAGGCGTCAAAATGATCGTTGCCGTTTCGCCTGGGTTGGAATGGGAGGAACTTGGATTGCGTGTTAGGCTCGCGGGGAATTGTTATAATACCGCGTGTAAAGTTGGTTCTTTTTTCGTTCAGCAGTTTGAAACATAAAGATGAATAGAATATGCAAGATAAAGGTATCAGAGGAAAGAAGATATTCTACTTTTCTTAAATAATGCAAACCTTATGACAAATTGGTAATTAGTTTTGCAGAATTAATCAGTTAGGCTAAAGATAATATAAACCATATGCAAATATCGAAGAAAACAATACTCCCGAATTATTAAGAAATATCTTACTTCTTTAAAATTATTGCGCTATATAGTCCATTAGCTTATGTAAAAAAACAACATTTTCATATACAATCTTGGCAACCATGTTTAATTCAATCTAAATACATCACAGATCAGACAAAATAATGTTGCCAGTTTTTCTGTGTGGTCCCGGGGTATTTTTGAGCCCAAAAAAAAAAAAAAGTATTAAAATTTAATTAATATTTCACCAGAAATATGTATTTCCAGAGTAACTATATCATGTGACCATTTAAAATAATCAGGATGATCACTCATTCAATGGGAATATATTTCTTTATAGTAATTCACTCTGTGTGAATAATAAGCAGTTATATGTTATTTGTTACCCAATCCTTCGAAATGAGTCTTAAAGACAAGATTTCAGTTGTTTGTTTCACATGCAGAAAAAAAACACGTCATTTGCTCTTCATTTTTGTATGTCACTGAGGTTTGCATCTTATAGTATACAGATATTATTTGGGTGAAAGGGTTGACTGTTTCCCTTTATTTATATTGTGTGTGATAATGTTAAAAGACTTATTACTCAAAAGTAGATCTGGTGACTTATTTAAGGTGTAATTATTCACCACCCAAGTAACCGTACCCCCTCGTCTAAATACTGGCTCATAACCTACAGCCACATAAATGTACACCTTAGTCCTCCTCTGCATCTTGCCTAACTGCAGTGGTCTGTGTATAATTATGACATTTGTCGTCGTCTCATGCGCAATGGCAGAGTTCGGTGCAGACAAGATTGTGGTGTCTGCAAGAGCATCTACGGGAGCATGTGTTATTTGGTGATGCACAGGTGCAGCGTACCAACTGCAGTACTGCCTCAGGGGCTGGTGCTTGCTTGCTCAGCACTGGCAGTGGTCTGCCATCCAGCTGCTGCCAGCCAAGCTCCAAAAGGGTCAGGAACGACAAGCTCCAGGACAAGGTCCTGTGCCCAAACACTGGCCTATACATGCGCTCGCCTTGTGTTCCAACCAAGCACCATGGGTGGGTGGAAGTTTGTCCACTCCTTGTTCAGGTTTCAGTAGTTTCTCTTTGGTGATGCTGTGTTTATTAAACTTCATTACCTTCATTACCTGATGGCTGTAACGACTGCAACCAGAAAAACTGAACATTTTGGAGCTTGCTAACATAGGGCTATATAGCTCATTTGGTGGAGCACCGGTCCAGTATTCCGGATGTTGCTGGGTCGAGTCCCGCCTTGCCAATTTCTTCGTTTACCCTGACATTTATGAAAATTTACCTAGTCAATTTCCATTGTGGTTTATTTAAGTATTAAGGAAAAAATGTCATATCCTCATTGAGTGATCCCCACAATGTCGCTTCCCAGGTTGTATCATAACATTGAGCGTGATCCCTGGCCACACCGAATTCTGGTGTTTATGACTTCTGACTAGTGCCCTCAAACAAAGATACTGACAATATGGGAGACCGCCATAATGCTAGGGTAAGATAGCTCATTTAGTAGAGCGCTGGTCCGGAGGTCGCAGGTTCAAGTACCGTCTTGCTAAATTCTTTGTTCACATGGAAATTCCTTTAAACTCATTTGCATTAATACGTCACGGGTTTCAGGAAGAGACGGGCATTTCAACGTTTTGAAAAAATTGCCCAAAAACAATGTTTTTTTTAGCTAAAATTATCAGCAAAGATACCCGTCTCTTCGTGAAAACGATTTTTTCAGTTTATTTACTTAGCGCCGTGTAATTTTGTCACAGAAGGGGTAGACCACAGGGCATGGACGATTATCTTGCACCTTCTTGACGCATATCGTGAATCTATATAAAATAGAAGTTGTTGGGAAACTCACAAATAAAATCCCCAATCGGTCTGCGAACCAGTAAACAGTGAAAAATTACGTCATTATTTTCCAACGACCAATCAACGAGGCCCTTCTGTCGTGGTGCGGCGCGTTTGTGCGAATAGTGGGTAAATGGACCAATAGCGGATGCTGTAAAATAGAGCGAGCGTAGGCGCTGTTGACAGCAAGATGGCCTACGCCACGAGCTGCTAAGATGACAGGTAAGATAAACAAAGGCGCACTGCACGTATGCAACGTGCATAATACGATACACACGTGTACACATTTACAAACTTCACCTAACTAACGTTCGTTAGCCTATGGGAAAATAATTCTCGTGATTAGTAAACCCAATACAGCAGAATATCGACTTGAATGTTATCATGGTAAGAGAATTAACTTGTTACATGGCTTGTTTGTCTTCATGATTAAGATTAAGACTGCTGCAAACTGCTTACTGGCTGAAATGACCTGAAATATACAAATCAAATAGGTCAAGAGAGCCTAATATTTCGATCTTAACAAGATCTTTTTTAGAGACATAATGGCTGTGCACAAGAAACAAACATAATACAGCATGATGCACATCATGGTTGGCGGGAGAAAAACAAACGGAAAAGCACAGTCCAGTGGAACAATCAACAAAAGGAGGATTAAGCTGTGGGATTAAAGGGAGAGGTCTGTCATCTAGTGTAACCCATATGCATTTTCGGGTACAATCTTTGAAACTTTCAGGGATTATACATATGATACCCCTTCTTACAAAAACCAATGTTGCCAGATTTGCAAACTCCCCCTAGGTGGAGTAATATGCAAATTAAGGCCGCCATTACCGAAATTTCATTGTTTGCCAATAACTCCTTAAATATGCATGGTACCAACATATATTTGGTGTCTTTACCTATGTTTTCAAGGGTAAGGATTGAGATAAAACCATTCCCGAAACGATCGAACCAATAATTACCTCAGAATATGCAAATTAGGTCCCGCCATGACCAAAAATCCATATTTGTTCAATATCTCCGTAAATATACATGCTAGCAACATATATTTGGTATCATTTCCTATGTTTTCAGGGGTGAGGATTAAGATAAAAGCATTCCCGAAACGATCACACCAGTACTTAACTTCATGCAAATTAGGCCATCGCCCAATATAGGCCTACCACACCATTAACGAATAGTATCCATTATCTTTCGGTATCTCGTATACACATACAAATGTACATGGTATCTTAATGTATTAATCAAAGTTTTGAAGGGAACCATAATGGTTTAAGAATATATATGACTATTCCTTAGAGGCGTATGTGTTGTGTAACGGCCATTGTGAATGGAAATTCAAAATGGCCGCCATTGATAACGAACTCAACAAAATCATGTTTCTTTTCAATTATGTTTTATTGACAAAATAATAGTATTGCAAATTTCGCACCTAAATGATTGATTGATTGATTAATTGACGTAACAATAACACTAACAGCAGTAATTACCAAAAGATTAATTTTAACATTATAATAAGTCTACCAACTGATATTGTTCAGACTAGTAATCAGGGGTAAAACACATGATTGATATGATGCACAGTGTTCAGTGTGGATCATGCCTAGCACATGACTCAATTGCCTGAAGGACTGCTATTCTGGCATTTATCTTCTCCTTCACACCAACAAAGTTCAGTGCACACTAAGCCATGAGCTAGACATGAACATCTTGCCGAAGTGCATATTGCATTTGGTGCATTTGGTTTACTTGAACCACACCTACACTTGACTAACTCTACAATGCTAGTTGGGGCTGGGGCAATATCTGACAACTTGGGTACCAATCTGTTGTCTTCTAGAAGCCAGCCAAGCATAAGAGGGTCTGGAACAATGGGATGGGCAATAAGGTCCTGCTCCCATATAGCAGATTGGCAGTGGGCTCTGCGGATATGCTGTATCCAAGCCCCATATGTTGGTGGTAACATCTCGACACCTTTGTCGATACCTTGTTGTTTAAACAAACTCCACCGAAGGATGTGTGGTTGGGTGATGGTAACACCCTTTTTACAGAAGAGGCTGCATAGGAAGGATATACACCCCTTGATGGTTTCATCTGAAGGTTCACTTCCAACTCCAAGTGCAGATATGGCAGCCACAATACAGGGGTCAGCTTTCAAGAATGCATTCAAGCAGGCAATCTTGGATTTACCCCTTATGTGTCCTGTCGTGTCACAACCCGTCAAGGCATGCCACTTGCACAAAGCTCTAGCTATATTTTCCCCAAGAGCATTAAAGATTGGCTGTAGCATAACCAGTCGACGCTTATCGCTAGTACCCATAATCATAGCTGCGTTTGCACCAAGCCAAGGCACACGCCTTAACGCAGCAAGCAACACATCAGTGTCTTGACTGTATATATGAATGACATATCCAGTCTTAGCTGCTTCGACAGCATGGAAGATCATCAACGTGTCAGCCTCTTCCTGGGAGCTAACACCAGGAGTTATGGAACCAGAGCGGTTCGACATAACATCCTTATGTGTTGCAGTTATGATGTCAACCTGAGCGTTATCTATAAGCTTCTGTGCCAGATAGAGTGTGAGCGAATCTTTGGTAGTATTGCTACTAAGAAACGTCTTCTTCTCTTTAATCTTGGTGCTATCATTGACCTGATAGCCAACTGGTGGCTTTTTACCTCCACGGCGTCGTTCTCGGGTCGTTTCTTTTAATGATCCTGTTATAGAGTAATTGTCAAATACAACACGGGTCACCTCGTAGTTACGGGCTTTAGCATTTATGAGTTCAACATATGCATTGCCGAGGTCACGGCAGGTCTCAAAGGAGCTAACAGCCATTAGCTCCTGTACGACAGCCATTCCATCTACTATGAGACATTTGTTCGTTGTTGGTGACAATTCAACTACTGCTGATACCATATTTTCGTCATCTCTCTCGTCTGGCATGTTCTCAAGAACGGCTATCACCTTACTTTTATCCAACGTTGGATGAACACCGCCAGTTAATGTCATTAAAGTGCGGTTGCTAGTAGAAAACTCATAGTTGCCGATGACCTCTTCCATGTCAATCTCGCGGGATGAGCGAGCAATGATGAGAAGTCTGGACATTAGACCTGTGGTGGCTCGTAGGGTTAGGACCTCAGACTTGGCTTGCAGTTTGACCTCTTTCGATGATGAGTTCCAAAGAAGGGGCTTACACTTTGTCATCTTGTCCCAGAGGTTGGTGTCGCCACATATCCTTTCCTCAATGAATGCATTCATCGCAGTGGAGCCTCTTCTTTCTGTTGCCAAGATGCTATCCTCTATTTCTTTTGGAAGGATCTCCTTGGTCATGAGCTTGAACATGTGCGTTTCATCAGAGGTGAATATGTTACATGGTTTTAGAACTCGACTCAGGTTTGCAATAGCTTGCTCTTGCCTCCTTACTGTTGGCGGGTTAAGAGGGTGATGCACAGTTCTATCCTGATTTATCATCCCGATCATGTTTTCAGTCTCATTAGCAATTCGTGCCAGTTCAGGCGCACACATGCAGAATTTGAGAAGTGTAGCAGGAGTTTGTGTTATGCCATTGATAGCACCCTGGCCTTTTAGGGTTTTGTTGGCCTGCTCCTGTGCTTGGTCTACCCCAAGGCGGGTAAACGGAATCGTGTTTGAACTGTTCACGGTGAACTCTTCTGAGAGGAAGCGATTCCATATTTCAGGATCGACAGTCTGGAGCTGATACATGCGTGCCACATATTCTGGAGTATTCTGTGCATAATCAAGTCTATCATACGCAAAGAAGTAGACACATAGTTTCTCAAGAGAAGACAAGTGTAGAAACCAATCGCCCTCGCGAGTTGACCGGTGGAATTGCAGCAAGGTCATAACTTGTCGCATATACATGCGTGCCCATTGGAACATGGGATGACCACCATGTCGTGCATCAAAGTCAGCCAGCTGCTTGTGGAGATTGAGTGATTCCATTGTGACAAGCAACGCCATGTGTGCATCATGAACACCTTGTTTGGATTCACAGGCAGTTGACAGTTGCTGAACACTATCTTCTAGTGCAGTTCTTACTGCTGGTTTCTCGGTGAAGAACGCTTCCAGCCAGAGATCGAAAAACACTTGTAGTGTGATCTCATGGGCTTCTACAGCTCTACTGTAGTGATTACCATTGATGATCTGGTTTACAGTCACAGAACTGTACATATCTGCTTCAACCCAAGTATCGTCTATGCCACTACCCTCTATAGTTCTACCCAAGCATCTTAGAGCACACAGTGACGCATGAAAGGCTCCAGGGCATACCATCAACTTATCTTTGTATCGGGCGTCAAGATGTTCCAACTTCAAGACGCGTTTGTACAGATCCATATCAAATGTAACAACAAGTTTGTCACGGCCACCTGAAACCAATTCATTAAGCCTACATAGTTGATCCAGTGTGGTAACTAATGTTGGCCACTCGTGAGCAGGGGCATTGATGATCGGAAGTGAATATGACTTGTCAATAGTCAATGATGTTTGTTGGGTAGATATGGAATTATAAGCAGACCATACTGGAATTCGCTGAGTTGTCTCCGTGCTAGAGGCAGGTTGCCCGTCTCTTTGATCCATTTCAGTTTCAGTCATACTCGATGCAGCATTGTCAAGCACTGTTGTCTGGGCATATAGGCCTATGTCTGAGATTTTGTCACACGCCAAGTCTGGTAACTGGTCAGCGTCATTGATAGCAATTGTGTCTGCAGAAATGGTTGTCATCCCAGATAGACCTACGTCTGGCAAGTCGGTTTGCTCATAGCTTACTGAGAGGGTACATTGGGAGGATCGGTTCAGATACCTTGCCATCATCCAAGCTATGTCATTCTTTAATGACTGCTCATAATGTGCCTCATGAAATCCTACTCTGTAAGACCTGTAACAGGGACTAGTACGTGGCTTCGGACTCCCGGTTATGTCGCATGGGATAAGCTTAATGCATGTAACTGGGACATCTACAAGTGCGCCAGGAGAAACCTTGTAGAGGTCAAGCGCCTCTACCAAAGTCTCACCATCACACGTTGGCTGGTAGACACTTGATGCCATCGCATGGAAGCCATCGTATGTGTCAACTTTTTTGTCAACATTATCGGCAGACGCGCGTATAGCTCGACCTTTTACTAAACCATATGGGACAAAAACGCCATTCAGATTGATATTTTCTAAGACAGCATTTGCTATCTGACTACAGACATGGGTGACCCGACTGTATGTGATACTTGTACACATGTTACTCAAAACAGTTATGGCCTTTTGGCTGCGCAGGTTATGGTACATCCACAGAGACAGTCCCACTGCAAATGGGCTTTCAAGCTGTCGTCGAAACAATGACGCTGCAGACTCTGACTTTGGATTGTGTGTCATTTGTCTAGTGCTCTTAAACTCTTGTATCATAGTTTGTGAGATTACAGTACATGATTTTCGCAAGACGTGATCACGTGATTCAGTGGTAGCTGCTTTGGATCCCTGCAGTATCCATCTGTTCATCATCATGAGTTCTAATGGCACATCACCCTGACTAGAGCTATCCAAAGACCCTGTGAAGGACCATGGCTTGTCCTTCCGACTGTTACTTATCACACCTCGGATTATTTTGGCACATTTAAAGATTGCATTTAGGTCACCTTTTATGTCTCGCGCAATGTTAGCTGTGTCCAAAGCTTCACGGCCAGCTTTCTTGGAATGGAAAAGGCCTGGTAAGTTTCCCTTATTCGGCGACAAGACTATGTTAGGCACATTGTCTGAGATCTTTTTTACGACTGTCCGACGCGTTATGGACTTGTAATCAACACCGTGATCGCACAGCATGTTTCTGTACAAAGTTTCTGCATCTACCGTGGTAACATACTCTCCAGACTCGATTCTTTCGAGTAACTCATCATAAAACTCTAGTTCTGCTGAGAGTAAGGCGGCGTATTGACGTTCGTTACCCGTACTACTTCTTTGCGGTCCTTGTACATATTTTCGCCAATGGGCCAGCTTGCAGCTACTATGGTAGACTATGTCCCTGGCAAGAAAGTCACCCTCTGCTATGATATCTGCTAACCGCACTTTCCACGAATCATTGTCGCTGTTATGGATAATGTCTTGGATGGCTTTGGCGACGTTCTCACTCTGGCAAGCATGTATCGTTTCATCAGCTTTGCTAGGATCCTTCCCTTGGCAGAAGAAACATTCAGTACAGTCAAACATTGGACACACAGATCTAGTAAATCTAACAGCAGCACTTGTAGATAGTCGCCCTGCACTTTTTGTCCTGGTATGTTCGAGAGTACTTGGACGGTACTTGGTTTCATCCCTTTCTATATGACTTTTATTTGTTGCATCACTGTAACAATTGCGGTGCCACTGGGCCCCTTTTGAGAGGAGATCTGCTGCTGTAACGCCAACCAATCTACGTGAGATACTTAGGAAGTCTGGGTTGCCGAATTCTGATCTTTTATTCATAGATTCTAGGAATGTTTCATATGAAGACAACTCTCGAGGTTTGGATAATTTGTATTTCTTGTTTGATTCTTGACAAATTATACACATAGTGAAATCAGTTGGTTTGCATTTAGCCGGTATCTCTTCAATCTGAATGCGCGCTCCGTAATCGTCTGTTGCAGTACTGCATGAGGCAAGCGGTACGGCTTGATCATCTTTAGCCACAGCTCCTCTATCCATGTTCATGACGCTGAAAAAAATGAGTTTTATTATTTTAACTTAATGTTTTAACTTGTTATGTTAGTTAGGCCCCTATAAAGAGCTAATTGCAATATAAATTGATAATTTAGAATTCAGGTATTCAACTTACAAAAGATATAGTAGAATAACACTATATAATGGCAAGCTTTTTTTCTTCAACCCCATCTTTTCCATCTACAGGCCTTTAGAAGCTGAAAGAAAAGTATAGATATTCAATATTTTTTTTATTTCGCAATTAACCTACTTACAATACCATATCGCCATTTATTACTGAGACATGTAACTACCTTACTGGAAATTGTTTTCGTCACCATGGCGACATGCTATCTCCTGAGACTATAATGACTGGTTGTATAGGCCTACCCTACGCCTATTTCAAAATAGATTAAGAATACCTACCACATGTTGCATCAAGACTTGATAAAGTACCACTGAGGGGCATGTTTGAATGAAGAACATGTGCTGACTATAACTTCACATGACATCCATCTTGTCTAGTTACACCTACTGATACCAGATGGCAGCATTTATCAGCTATGACAATATAATTTATTTACTGTTACTGTACTAGTCACAAAAATGAAATGTATGTTGTTTTGGTGCATTTTTACAATGATATGATCAACAAAAATTATTTTGGTATTATAATGTCAACATCTAATTTGCATATTTAAAGTTATGTACAGGGGTGATCGCTTCCGGAATACTTTTATCTTAATCCTCACCCCTGAAAACATAGGAAATGACACCAAATGTTGCTAGCATGTATATGTAGCCTACGGAAATCTTCAAAAAGGATGGATTTTTTGTCATGGCGGCACCTTATTTGCATATTATGAATTAATTAATGGTTCGATCGTTTCGGGAATGGTTTTACCTTAATCCTTACCCTTGAAAACATAGGTAAAGACACCAAATATATGTTGGTACCATGCATATTTAAGGAGTTATTGGCAAAAAAGGAAATTTCGGTAATGGCGGCCTTAATTTGCATATTACTCCACCTAGGGGGAGTTTGCAAATCTGGCAACATTGGTTTTTGTATTAAGGGGTATCATATGTACAATCCCTGAAAGTTTCAAAGATTGTACCCGAGATTGCACATGGGCCCCTTTTTTGTGACATAAGCTCACAGACTACAGTGTGGGTAGGATCAATGAAAGAACTAACAAAGAAGTATTAATAGGAGAAATGTGGAAGGGGGGGGGGCTGGGGTAGGACAATCCAGAGGAAACCTGCAGAGGAGTGAGAACAAATAATAACGAACTCCTGTGGCAAGAAATAAATCTGAAACAGATGACAAATATAGGAGGAAACAACATAAGTTAATGATTTCCTAGTTAGATGTGGAGCCCATGTGGTTGAATAGTCCGAAGACGATTCATCCAAACTTTGCTCCCGGCTGAAGCGAACTGAGTCTTTCCGATGGCCAATTCTCCTCCCATTTAGCACGGAACTTTCAAGTGCAGTTTCAGATGTGCGGTTTGCCGATCCTTATCCAGGAGTCTGACTCCTATTGAGATGTCTGCCCCTTACAACATTAATTTTAAGACATTACACAGGTTTAGTTCCTAGAAGCAAGCCAGAATGATTGAGTGAGATGTTTTAAAGGTAGAATACACCATCGGTAATTGATTGAATTATTACGATCGGGTTGATTAGGGGAGGGGGGGGGGGGGGGGTTGTATTGTATAGTAAATATCATTTAACTGACCTGTCATGGATGTATTGTAAAAATGTTCTTGTTTTTTCGCGATCGCCGTCCAATTACAGGATATATAGCGCAATCATTTTGTTGGATGCCTACAATCATTATTTACTTTTGAATAAGTAAAATATTTCTTAATAATTAGGTAGTAAGTTTTGTCGATATCTGCAAATGGTGTATCCTACCTTTAAAGCCAAAAATATCGATATTGAAAAAAATTGTCATTTTTGACAAGCTCGTTCCTTTATACATTAAAGGGATCGTATACGTTTGGTAATTTATCCAAAAATTAATGGCAATAAAAACTTACTTGGTAAGAAGTACAGCAGCTTTGGATAGTATAATGCATTTTTAGATTCTTTTCACTTCGAAGTACTGCGGTTATAGAAAAAGATATCACTTTTTATACCCTGAAATTTGAATCTGAGAAGCGTTACTGAAGTGACGTTTCTCAGACTGTGTATTCCAATGCAGATTATTCTTCCTGCGTGGACATAACCGCTCCAGATTTTTGGCAGTATCTCAAAATCGCTACCACCTTTTAAAATGAAATGTTTACAGGTTAGTTGTACGGTATATATCTATAACTATATATGATTGAAACAAACAGTGGGTTCCAATTATCAAACGTATACGATCCCTTTATACCCGTCATGCGCGGATCCAGGGGGGGGGCGCACCCGGCGCGCGCCCCCCCTAAACAAATCTCGAGAAGATTAAGAAGATCTCGGCGTTGGGGCTTCGCGCCTCCTGCGCTCCCATATCTTCTCCCAATATATTATGTTGACAATTTTTGGCGCCCCCTCTAACCGAAATTCCTGGATCCGCCCCTGCCCGTGTGAACTAATTTCACCAGAAACGGTTTGAAACCATGCGTCAGCAAAAAAAACTCAAACGAACCCAAAATGTGCATTATTTTGCAGTTTTTCCCTAAACAGGAAACGTAATATCAATTGAGCAAAACTTCAACACAGTAGGCCTTGTTGTTAAACATTCTATTTAACACTTTGACCAATTTTGTAGCATCAAAATAAATACAAATATATTTACTTCTATTCTATATCCCCCCCCCCCTCCCTGAAAATACAATACACTCACACAGTAATTGCGGTCTTCGTACTATTCGTATGCAGGCACAATTGTAAGATTTATTGGAAACATTTGACGTGGCAATCATTACCGAAATCCCCATAGTAACTAAATAAAATATTAACTGTATTTGTTCCTAGTTCAATCAAGCTAAAAGCCACAAATGAAACGAAGTGTGCCTTTTGTCTCTTTGACAAGCTGAACAATTTTCGCTCCGTTTGTGTTCCAAGTTGTGAATATTGTAGTATCAATCAGTCACCTAAATGACGATTAAGTTCTCGGTATTGAGGCAGGGAGCTTTGTTGAAAAATGATTAAAAGAACAAAAGTGTGCGCTCATTATTAATGAGCGGTTGGAGTTGGCTAATTTACATTACAACAAGAAAGAGGCGATGAATATTAAGCCTTTGCACGCCACTGTCGAGCGTGGATGCAAGTTCAGTGGTTATTTGTGATTCGATCAATCAGTCGGAACTCCGCAATTTTTGTTTTCAGATCGGGCCAAAATATGTTCTTTTACATGAAAATACTCTTTTAACCAAATTCAGAAGGGAAGTGATACAAAAACATGATTTTCTCAGTTTCTTTATTTTTAACGTGCTGGTGTTCAAATGGTTGTAATTGTTTAACCAAAGGTCGTATTCACATGCGGTTTTCACTGAAATGGAGCCTGAAGTACGCTACAAAAGAATATGTAAAAATCCCAAAAAATGACCAAGGCCTACTTGACTGATTTAGCTTGATCGCATCACATTTGTTATTGACTAGTAGTAGCGGCTTTCATCAAACCATTATGAATGAAAATGTCTATGCATGGTCTATCATTGCAGCAACGCGTTTGTCCAGGCTACTTAAATACCCCGCTGACTCCAACGGGCGCGATACAAGCATATAAATTGAACAAAGATGAGAAATTCCACGACTAGATCCAGAGTCCCCTGTAGGCATACATTGCTGTTATAACAAACCGCAGAAAAAACTTCCTTAATTTAAATCAATTAATTCATGCTGAATATGTAACATTATATTTGCCTTAGTACATGTAATAACAAAAGCCTAATGTAACGACCGGTCGTCATCTGGCCAACGATTGGACGGGGCCCCGGTGGGAGGGCATATTGTTTTTTCACGGCTTTTGATTTGATATATGGGACGTACATCGTCTATTATGTTGTATAAGACCATCCAAAACGAAAGAACACTAGTAGCACAGACGTATCACAACCTGCCACGTGATGACTTACAGACAGTTTGTATTCGTGTAAATTGGCTAAAAAAGTAATTGGATGTGGCAGATGGCATAGGAAAATCCCTATGGGACACTGTGCACAAAAATCACTCTACATAAACAAATGAGACGTTCTGCGGTGGGTTTCGTGACCCTTAGGAAGAGGTGGCAGCAGTTCACTAAGCCAAGGCACTTTTTACAGATTCAAATGTAAGGGATGAACTAGGAATACTAAAAATATGGGATACAAAAACAACATTAAAAATATTTTAAATGTCCTATAAAAATTATTGTTCTGCCGGACGGCGATCGCAAAAAACACGCACCATATTAAAAACCACTGCACAACGCCGGTTGAAAACGAACGCCGTTTTTCTCAACATCCATGATTGTAAAACTTCGGACAGGTCAGTTAAACGATATTTACTCTAAAATACAACCCCTAACATTCACCCATTCATGACAATTCAAGCAATTATTTATTGTATTATACTTTTAAGAAAATTGTCTGTTTGTGAAAGTGAAAGGAAAAACCCAATAAATTTGCAAATTCCCCCTTTCGTGAAAACAGTGAAGTTCATGTATGAACTCGTCCCTTCGTGAAAACGCAAACCGTACTTGAGGATAAATTCACCCAATCGTTAATTGCGTTAAGTGTGATTTTATTGAATGTTTTAATAGAATAAATTTACCGGGTTAAAGATATTGCAATATAATCGTTTTCACAAACAAAAAACATATCGATTAACAGTCGATTGTTTACGAACAAGACATGAAATGATTTTTATATCGCAATTGTTACAATTAAAATAATAATAAAATCGTACTGCCCGTTAAAATTTTAACACCACAGTTTTTGCAGTGTACAAGGAACAACAAGGACAGGGACCGAGGGGAAGAAGGGAATAACTAACAAAGAAGACTTGGGTTAATTAGGGGGTCGGAAAGGTCCACGATTGACAGAAGGTCCACGATTCCAAATTGTGTACAAATCCTATGGAGGTCTTCCGAAAAGGTTTGAGTACAAACAAAAGCGGGATAACAGAAGGAAAATGGGGGGTCCACGATGGAAGGTGTTTACACACTTCTATGTGTGTATGTGGGTTTAGAATACAAATCATTAGTGGTTATTAAATTGTCCTTCTTGCGTATGGTGACATCCAGGAATTGAGCCTGATGATCCATATCCGAGTACTCAGATGTGAACTTGATGGTCCTGTAGTATAGATTTAACGTGATTAGTGAAAGTCAGCAGACTGTCCTTATCACTGGTCCAGACGAAATATTAATCATCAATGTATCACCAGATCCAGGGACGACACGGTTCTGAGGCAAGCATGCGTTTCTCTAGGTCACCCATAAAGAGGCATGCAAAGTAGGGGGTCATGTGAGTATACCAATTGCAGTGCGATGTATACCTGTAGATATATCTAGAAAGGCAACATGGTTCTTCGTTAGTAGAAGACTCAGGAGGGCACTAATGTCATTGAGGGGAGGAGTCGTGTGTCCTACCTTAGCCTAGGCTATTTTTTATTTTTTATTTATTGTAATCTTTAAAGATTACAATACCATTTCATAAATAAATTTTTAAAGAGGGTAGTCCGTTTCAGTTAACAAACTGCTTTCCAAAGGAGCCCTCTAATTACAAGAATGACTGATCACTATACCATTTCATCAATAAATTATTTTAAACAATAATTATTGACGTCAAATTTGACGTCGATATAATAATATTCGCGTCAAATTTCACGACTTTTCCTGAATATATATTGACGTCAATATTGACGACAAAATTCACGATTTTTCCCTAAAGTCGTGAATATTGACGTCAATATCGACGTCACATTTAGCGACTTGCCCCCAAAGGCGCGAATATTGATGTTAAATTTGACGTCAAATTTCACGAACGGACATAAATTTTGACGCGATTTTTTTTCTAGCAAGCTATGTTTTGGCTAGTCTTGCTCCAAGACCGAGTTTTTCATTTGTTCCGGGGCCCGCCGTCGGTCTTAGTCTTGTTTGCAAGACGATCTTCGCGATGCGGGGCGCCCTCTAACGTACGCCGTAGACCACGCGCGAATAACCTTCGCTAAGACCATTGCGTGTATGGTATACGGCGTACGTTAAAGGACGCCCGCATCGGCGGCTATACGCGCGCTGCATATACCGCGATTAAGATCGTCTTGCAAACAAGACTACGTCGGTCTAGTCTATGCAGTTCGACTGAGGCTATAAGCCAGGCACTCCGTGCATGACGTCACAACGTAGAACTGGCTGCATCAAAAACCCAATTACAGACGCCCAGATAAGAACAATAAACACACGTGGGCGTACCGCATGTACAAAATAAATGGATACAGTCCCTAGTTTTTCGTATACACGACTTTTATACCTTTTTCTATAAGACCCTATCTAGATGAGATTATTTAGGTGTATAATTCGCCAAAATTAACTTAAAAAAAAACCCGAAAAGCAAGCAACACTAGGATTCGAACCTAAAACCTATGGATATCAAGACAGGTACATTATCCACCAGACTATCGCATATGTCATTATGTTCTTTTTGTTTAAAATGTTGATATTGTCTACAATACTGGAACGGCTGGAGCAGAGTCTAATTTACAAGGCACCTATAATTCGTATGTGGGCATGGATGTGAGCAAGTGACGTCATGCACGGAGTGCCTGGCTTATAGCCTCAGTCATGCAGTTCATTAATCATCGATACTCCGAAAACGAGCTTATTGAGGGCGCCCTCGATTTTCACGAGACATCAGTGGATTTTTTTTTAAAGTAGGATACATAATTGCTTGAATTATCATGAATGGGTGAATTTGGGGGGTTGTATTTTACAGTAAATCTCGTTTAACTGACCTGGCTAATGGATGGTTGGATGTCGAGAAAATCACGAAAAACAGCGTTTGGTTTCAACCGCCGTCGGGCAGTTTTTTTATGTTATTCTTCTTTTTTTTGCGATCGCCAATTTTGTTATATCAAATTATATTTTCGGATTAATTACAAGGTATCTAGCGCAATCATTTTGCTGGATGCCTAGAATCATTATTTACTTTCAAATAAGTAAGATATTTCTTAATAGTTTGGTACTAAATATTTTCGAAATCTGCAAATGGTGTATCTTACCTTCAGTTATCTTACCTTCAGTTCACCTTCATTTGTTTCTAAAATACAACACCCCAAAATCCACCCATTCATGATAATTCAAGCAATTACCAATGGTGTATCTAGCTACCGTATCCTACATATTCTTTTAAAACAAATCCACTGATCTCTCGTGGCAATGGAGGGTGCCCTCAATAAGCCCGTTTTCAAAGTATTGATGATTGGTGAACTGCATAGACGGACCATGTACAGACGGCGCGCCCCGGACAAACGAAAAACTGTAGCAAGACTAGCCAAAACCTAGCTTGCTGGAAAATAATTCACGTCAAAATGTAGGTCCGGTCTTAAAATTTGACGTCAATATTGACGTCAATATTCGCGACTTTGGGGAGAGTCGTGAAATTTGTCGTGAATATTGACGTCAATATTCACGATCTGCGTTGTCTCTTCAGGGCCACGATAGATATGGGATCCGAGTGACAAGGGGTTTGAGAAAACTGTCAAATAATGGTCACGTTCGCTTATGTTGTGATCATTTGCAAATACCTATAATCAGGATCAACACGTAATTCTTTCATGTATGTCTTTAATTTATTCCACAACAAATAATAGAACACTCAAAAGAATCATTCGATCAACTTTTACTAAAACTTTGCTCAAACGCCTTAATTCGGTTGCTTCATTTCAATTTTTAGTTATTGCCACATCAAGGGCGGAGCCAGTCTTCTATAATAATGCTCACCATAAACAACCCGTGCAAAAAAAATGTAAATATTTAATTATTACTATAATTGGCCATTTGCTTGTGGAATTTGAATAATTCCTTCGCAAGACTAACTTGATACCACAACCGAAATGCAAAACCAACAGATTCAGAGACAGTGCTGTACCCTACATGATCAGTTTAATTAATTCTGAATAATCCCTCTATGAACGTGATATTTTATATTTTATACACTGTCTTGTTTTACACATTGCCTTGTCTTGTTTTTGGCTTGCTGATTCGAATCCACAAACACACTCTTTTTAAGAGGCACCAAACTACCAAACTTGCTGGATAGACCGTAGTAGTTACAGCATAAATTGTTTGATGATAATTTTAAATTTTATTTACGAACTTCCCTATATTTTTATTGGTCTTTATTCTTAGACCCTTTTAATGTTTATACATATATTTTTAAAAATAATGTGTACATTTTGATGTAATTCAGCCCCTGGGCTGCCATGTCGATTTTAGTATCAATAAACCATTTATAATAATAATAATAATAATATCTGGTACACTGACTTGTTTACACAGCTTGGCACAGTTTACATTTAAATTATCCAGACCAAAGACACTATTGCTATATCACGTGGTTCGGGGCAAGCCTTACGCTAGCAACCCCCGGCTCTGGAATGGTCTAGTGTCTTTGTGCCATTCTCAACCATTGTGAACAATGTATTGGTGCTTAGTGTCTCTAACGTAACCATGCAAGAGCTTGCCCCGAATCACGTGATATAGCAACAGTGTATTTGGTCTGGATAATTTAAAGTCAAACTGTGCCAAGCTGTGTGAACAAGTCAGTGTACCAGATATTATTTAAATTCCACACGCAAATGGTCAATTGTAATTGTTGTGTCCGGGAGGTGCATGGTGGTGGTGGGGGGGGGGGGGGGGGGGGGGGGGCATTCCTCTAGAGCCGCTCCTTCACATCATCTTCAAATTAAGTATTAATTGAATCTAATCACCACAATCTATTAATACATTTAAGGCAACTCATTTGCCTTAATTTTGTACAACTATTTTGAGCACAATGTATAATATTGTTAATAAAGATAATTTAGTAATTAATACAAGAATGGAATATTTAACTAGACAAAGATGTATATATTCATATATACATGTATGCACGTGCATATATTTATTAATGTGTGGATAATAATGTGCAAGTTCACCCAGTCATTTTTCTATTTGTGCAAAATTCGTGATAAGTATAGTAAACAAGCAGCTATAAAATCCAATTGATAAAAAAGGTACTTTGAGGTTAAATGTACACGAACTGGAATAAAATAGGGAGAGAGGTCATCACCATTGGCATTCCTAACCCAACATTTCTTGAGAAAGTTCCCCCTCCTCGCGAGCGCCGGGAATAATATATACCAAGTTTGTATTTGGTAAACTTTAATTAACCCTAACTTCCCAGTATCTTAAAATTTGATCATTTCGAAACCGCTGTCCAATTCCAAAAACTGGTTAACATTTTGCCAAATTGACGGTAGGGTTGCACTTACAAGATACTCCCAAAATACAGTTTACACAGATAATATTTTTTTTACAACTTTACTACTTGGTACGAAGCTGTATTGGGGACATGGTGAAAACAATTATTTTCTCTCACTTTAGCTAGGGGGGGGGGGGGATTCCTCTAGAGCTGCTCCTTTACATCATTAGGTATTAAATCAAGTATTAATTAAATCTAATCACCACAATCTAGTAATATTTGCCTTAATTTTGCACAACGAATAATATTTGTAATAAAGATAATTTAGTAATTAATACAAGAATAGAATATTTAACTAGACAGGGTGCTAAACATCATCTGCCCATAAAGGGCTGTACAAAGATGCACGTGCATATGTTTATTAATGTGTGGATAATAATGTGCAAGTTTACTTAGTCATTTTTCTTATATGTCGTACGTACAACTTATATCTCGTACATACGAGTTGTATGTCGTACGTACAAGTTAAAACTCATAAGTCGTACGTACGACATATAAGTTGTACGTACGACTTAAATAACACTTTAAAGCTATCTGAGCAAAGGCTAATATCTCACCAATAAACGGTCGGTAAACAATGCCAAGATGGCGAACAAACTTGTGCTATCTACCGAATGAGGCTCGGTGTAGGCCTACTTCCGGTATCAGTCGTACGTACGACATATGATTCGTAGGTACGAGTTACATTTCATAAGTCGTACATACGACATCTAAGTCGTACGTACGAGTTAGCTGAAGTAAGAGAAATTAATTATTTTCACCATTACCTAATACAGCTTGGAAACTTGGGAACATTTGGTAAAAGGAAACAAAACTACTAACTAGGAAAACAATGTCGTACGTGATGTTTATGTTACGAGGTCAACGTTAAATGCTGCAAAATCTAAATAAACAATGTCGTGGCCGTACGTGACCCATGTGCTGCTCGTAAAAGGTTTTACAGACGTAGCTCAACAGAAATACTGTTCGTGAATCGTACTACTTATGCTTAGTTGAACTAATCACGACATCCGAGCAACTCCAAGCGTAGAGCTAGATTTCGAGCACCAACAGGTTTGTCAATAGGCTCAACGCGCACTATCGTCGCGACCACACTTTTAGCAAATTGGTTGGTGACCAGGGTGTTGCCATCAGAGTTACCGCTGAATACCTAAAAAAATAAGCAAAAATACAATCAAAACTTGTGACTTACAAAGCAACCAAAAGCACTTCTTAATTAGAGTTTCATTATACTGCGTGTATATATATGCAGGGATTTTAGTCTGAAGGTTTTAGCCGTATTACTATTAGGCTACACAGGCAAGCGTATCTCACGTGAAATATGAAGAAGAAAAACAAGTTTCTCGCTGTTATGTTTTAATAATACAAAATGTATACAATAATTTGAATTGAAATAAAATCAACAAGACGAAGCATCAGTCGCGGCAGGATGTTGAACAGCAACAAAATACATCTTCAAAGTCAAAAGAAACCAGAATAAAACTTAATATAAATTATGTTTATTTTTGAAACACGATGCAAATCATTAATAAACAAATCGAATGTGATATAACAACCTTGATGTTTCCGTTTTCATCGGTCACGTATTTGTTATCAGGTAAATACTTCTTCCGATACGCCACCCTGTACGTATTTACTGCATACACGGAACTGCCACTAGAACTAGAAGGGCGGCCTTGCGTGATGACACCAGACACCACAGTGCTCTCCACGAGGTCCACCTCAATCCAGACATCAACATCCCCACTGAACACAAAGTATATATGACGGGTATCATAATTAGTTGGACCATATCATTGGTGAAAATGACAACTTTTTGAATTTGTTTGTTTACCAATATGATGCATATCGTATTGATTGGACACATTAGTGGCAATGGTTATTTGGACCAGTCTGTTTTTAGAGTGTAAACATGTACAGTCTGGCAATGACGGCAACACTGCGTCAGCTATTGTCCACAGTTTTACTAAATACATGTAATATGTTTATATCACTAATTTTAACGGGGCTGTGTGTTTCTGTTGTTTTTGTTGTTGTTTTTACGGATACATACTATCTGGGTATCCAAGCATGGTCACCGTTCAGGCGTCCTTGCCAAGCAGGCCAATTATATACGTTACTGGATGCTATTATGCGATCGTCAGTGATGGATCCGTCTCCAAGCCCCAGGGGCTGTGGTGTCAAGCACTCAGCTGGTGGTAAAAGGTGAGGACAAATCGTAAGAAGCGCGTCATATCAGTTTTAAAACATTATGAGTCGGGGTGATGTGGTCCTTTAAAAAATACAGCTTTTCCGCATTACAGAGACAATAGTACATTTTCTAATCTACAGCGCTCAAGCCAACAGGATGACTAAAACAATAATTCGGCTTCAGTTTAGCGAGACGTTCCTAATTCTGGAGCCACGAATCATAATTTGTTGTTCAAGAAATCAACTTTCCTAAACAATTTAAGCGATTGTCTCAATGTTGAAGTCTATACTATAGGCATATTATGTAGGATAAATTGTTACTAAAAGCTTGTAATTGTATAATTGCCTTATAACGATAGTGGTATAGTGCTACAACATAGCGTCATCTAGATTTCAACCAACACTTTTGCTAGAGTTTTGAATTTCAGATGTTTTGTATTGAATACAAGGATACCTAGCTGCCTTCAATGTTGAGCACACCTGGGCCCAATTTCTTGGCTCTGCTAACCACAGAATTCCGCGCTTACGGCCACTATTTTCCGCTAACCGCGCAAGCAGAAAAATTATTTGCTTACCATGTAAGCATGAATCCTTAGTTACGGGATGTACGCATGCTCAGAGACCAAAATTCATCGCTAACGCGTGAAATACGTTTACCGTAAGCACCAAATTTTCTGCTATAGTAAGCAGGGATTTTTCGTTAACAGTAAGCAGAGCTAAGAAATTGGCCCCAGAACTTAGCTATTTGGCAGAGATGTTTTACAGGCACCTCTTTTCTGTTTTAAATGTCTATGAAAACTTACCAACTGAGGAAACGGCACGCTTTCCTGGGCAACGCTTTCGTATCTCTCGCATGACTTGCTTCATCCAGTCACCCGGATTATCAGGATCAGGTTCTGGCGGGGGACCGGAGTAACACACTCTTGCCTCGCTATCCATGCCAACCAAGAGCACTGTAGATTCAAAGAAACACTTGCTAATTAGTGGACTTGTTAAGTTAAGAGCACAGCTCGGTGAAACAAATGTCAGTGAATATTAAAAACTGTTGGTTAACCAGTTCGCGTTGAGTGCCGTATATACACGAATGACGAATAAACACGTCACGATCGAGCAAGGCCACAAATATCCGTCAGCAACCGGCTCGCAGCGAGCGAGCTACCCACAGATGCCGGCCTGAACATGTCTCGGATTGCGCCTAGGTCCGGTCAATGTCAAAATAATCCCGGCGCAAATTGGTTAAAATCTGTTTTACGATCGAGATTGTTATGTTTTTTAAAAATCTCGGTCAGTACATGCAGGACTTTTCTAATTTTGTTGCAGTTTACATTTTACCTATTAAGGTCCACGTAAATGTTTCATATAAGTGTCCTCGGATTTTGTTGTCTAATATGAAAGGACTTAGTGAGCAAGTAAACAAAATAGAACTAAAAAATATAAATATAGCAACGGGCAATAGAACAAAAAATTATCGCAATTTTGGTTACTTGCTTACCAAGTCCTTTCATATTAAAACAAAAATAAAATGCCGAGGACACTTATATGAAATATTTACGTGGACCCACTCTTAACCAGTTCGCGTCAGATGCCTTGTATACACGAATGACGAATAAACACGTCACGATCGAGCAAGGCCGAAAATATATGTCAGCAACCGGCTCGCATCGAGCGAGGCCCAAAATATCAGGGTGTGCTACCCACAGATACCGGCCTGAACCTGTCTCGGATCACGCCTAGGTTTGGTCAATGTCAAAATGATCCTGGCGCGAAATGGTTAAAATCTGTTTTACGATCAGGATTATTAATTGTTTTTTATCTCGATCGGTACATGCGGGACATTTCTCATTTCGCTGCAGTTTAAATTTTACCTAGGACATGTTTGCATATTTTACTTTCAATTTTATTTTGTAGACGTTAACTGCAGAAATCAGAATACAGAATACCACGCAAAAAATGCACTAAAAACAACCAATGTTTGGTTTGCCTTAGCCTTGGTCAAGGCGTTCATCGTTACCCGTCCGTACGTACAGCGCGCGCAGCGGTAATCGGACCTCAAACAACGACCTCACGCGGCCACTATTATGCAAAGTAACTGAAGATACTTGAACGCCTTGGATCATTGGTTAAGTTGAGGTTTTGGGGGCGGTGCTCATTATGATAATAGATTAAGCTGACCTTTATAGTAGTTTTCTTAATGGTCGATCGTTGCGTAGAAACTGCATAATTTGAGCTAGCGGTGAAAGGTCATAGCTAGCTCGCAAGTGTTTACGAACACCGCCATTGTTGACATATTTTATCGGAGAAAGTTGAGTGATTTTTACGAAGGCTTGTAGGAATTACACATGAAGATTTAAACTGTCTTGCTTGATTGGTGAGGGTCGCAGTTATTTTCGCTCGTTTTGCTGGGTATTTTCTTGAATGTTGACAATGTTATGGTCAAAACTAGTTGTGTTTAGCTGCTTAGTTTTGAGTTTTCAACCGCGGTGACTGGAGAAGGCCGCGACTCTATTGAAACGTGTCGAACTCGGCCCTACATTATATCGCACACATCTAATCCAGCTGATTTAAAAACCGTGGCTCGGTAAAACGCGGAACTCTGATAATTAAATGCCTTGCCGGCTGAATTTTGCAAAGAAAATAATCTGAGGAGTTATTGGGGATATAAGACACTTGTCCCTGTTCAAATTACGATATTGCGATCACTTTGAAGGTTGGTTCTGCAGCCGTAAACATGCCCCCTCCCCACAGCGTTGGACCATGCTTTGACCATACAATGTGGCGATAACGCACAGACCAGCATGCCTGGGTTAATGCCGATTATGCGGCGATAAGAAACTGACCGAACACGCTGAAAACTGACGCTGAGTACCTGGCCGTACGTGCGAGCTCCGAGCAAAATGGGGCTCAGGCTGCCTGAAAAATGACGGATTTCCCATAATAATGCTGATAATTACCCGAGCCGAGGGTAATTATCAGCACCCAGACTCCAAGTGGTATTAAACAGAGTGATTAATACCGACCGAACACACATTTATTCCCATTCACAAATACTTTTTTGTAAAATTCAGCCCAAAAAACCCGGAAAATCCCAGAAAATTGTCGCAAGTAAATTTCGGGGTTTCGCCATTCTGTCTGTGTGAAATGACATGTTTCCGCCTCTGTCGCTCTACAAAATACATGCAATAAAGCGTATTTACTGTGAACCAGACTATTATTACTGCCATTGGCAACCTCGTTCCCAAGGTGTCGAGCTGTACGCGCCCAACACTACCCGCTCTTACTATTGGAGACGAGGTACGGTTCAGAGTTGGAAATAAAGTGAGCTCTGGGGACGGAATGTTGTTGCCAGTTGGTTTTAAACACTTCCAGCTATGTCTTTATCGTCCGTTTAATACCGGCCATGTGACGGGCTCTCGACCAATAGGAATGCCTAAACTGTCCCAGGTATTTATGAATTACTTTTAAAGATAGGATAGGGCCTTCACCATTGGTAATTGCTTGAACTATCATGAATGGGTGGATTTGGAGGGTTGTATTTTATAGTAAATATCGTTTAACTGACCTGTGCGAAGTTTTACAATCATGGAAATCAAAAGGAAATCGTTTTCAACTGGCGTCAGGCTTAGTTAACGTTTCTTATGTTGTTATTGTTTTTTTCGTTATCGCCGTCCGGCGATCGTTCAATTTTATTTGCACATTTATAGGATATCTAGCGCATTCCTTTTGCTGGATGACTACAATCAATATTTACTTTAAAATAAGTAAGATATTTTCTAATAATTCGTAGTAATTTTGTAGATATCTGTACTTGAATGGTTTATCCTACGATATGCGCAGTCTAAGAACGCTTGAAGGTTATTGAAATAATAATAAACCCCAAACATGTAAATTGATGTGTCACGTGACATTACTATTAAATAACACCACCTGCAACTGGATTGAACAGAATTAATATGGTAGAAGAAGACAGCTAGGGCCAAGTTCGATCAAGGACTATAGTTAACTATAGTTTGACTAACTCTGATCGAACTCAAGCTAGTCGACGATGGTTGGACTAGTCTAGTCGACTATTCACGACCAGCCTACCGCGGTTGGTCGCATCGATGGTAACCAATGGCCGCCTTAAAGGCACAGTACAGAGAGGACCAGTTTGGCAGTTATCAATAGTTCGACTAGAGTTGTTCGCACTTCAACTTCAGTGCGCATGCCCCAATGACGTCACGAACTAACCACTAGTTAACTATAGACGATGTGCCCTCTGACATCACGTGTTTACGTCTGTATTTAAATGTGCGCACCCATCATGTTTTACATAAAATGTGCTTAAAGAGTGACTTCGCAGGTCAGATCGCCTTTGAATTATGTGACCTCTGATGTCATCTCTTAACCAAATTTATGTAAAACATGATGCGTGCGCATATTGACGGGCACATTTGAATACAGATGTAAACAGAGGCACATCGGCTATAGTTCTTTGATCGAACTTGGCCTGAGTGAGTGAAATGACAATAATGGTGTCATAATTATAAAGCACCGTCATTCTAAAGGGCCGTGTAAAACAGGCACGCTTATGAAAACAACGCGAATAATTATGTACATGAGTACACACGTGGTATACCGGTACATACAGCAGCCGTCTGTTTTCCTTTGTTCGTGATACAACATGCACATACACCCCGTCGTGGTCTTTCACCTTGTGTTTCTGTAACGTGTTTGTTAATTGTGTAGTATTCAAATATTTGTGCCTCGACTTGACTTGACTCGACTACACAATGTGACTCGACTCGACTTCTTTAAAATGAATCGACTCAATCTCACACAAAAATTAGTGACTCGTTACAATTCTGCCTCTCCAACTCTCATAATCTGCGAACGTTTTGTCTTCTTTTTCAACTACACTATAAAGAAAAACAATGCGCCATGTTGGCCATTGGTGGCGCCATCTTGGAATTAGAACCACGCCATGTTGGAAAAACGCGTCACTTTTGGTCGGGTGACTCGGCGTCGGTTGTCGGGTGACTCGGCGTTTATTGCATAAACTTCTTGACGGAATTCGAGGCCGAAGCATTCCCAAAATTGTAACCAATACTCAGTTGCTGAGTTGGCCGTTTGCGATTGGGCGGCCGGGCACATTTTATTTGAGCTGGTGCCCCGCTTTACTCCCTTGGTTATTGCAGAGTTTTCTCAAAACATAGTACCAGCTGTGCCGGCCGACCATGTTTTTTATGGGCCTTTTCTGAAACTTTGCTCCGTCTTCGGCTTCGAGTTCGGCTTTGCCTACGAATTCCGTGCGCGTCTACCATTTTTACAGTCACAGTTTTGGAACGTAAAACAAAAAAGATTTATTCCTTTCGTGTTGCCTTCTGGGCAAATGTCCTTCTTTCACATTGTCAATACTGAAATATTACAGGATTATTTCTATAAAAACATATCGCGAAACAAATGTCGTAAAATGTTATGATCGTGGATATGAATATGCAATTTAGAAACATGACTGCATTACGTCAATTTGGGGCGCAGTGTCAGATGGCCGGCCCAATGTGTTTTTTAATTTTAATCATGATTTTTACGATAATGTAAAAACAAATCCCAGTACGATTCCCGGAGACGCAGGCATCATGCAAGCGAAGATGGACTCTCTATTCAGTATTATTAGCGTGGAAGTCGGGAAGCATTTTTACAAAGATTTTTATTTATTCAGAGTCGATGCTATTCCTATTTTTTTATTCAGAGTCAATGTTATTCCTACGTACACACACACACTAAATAAAACCTGTTTTAGCAATTAAAATTGCCGAATATAAATAAAGTTTAGGTTGATTTGAGACAGTTATGCCCGACCGATGCTTTCCAACTCCCGGCCCCCAAAGCAGGAATAAAATTACTAAGACAAGTCTACTGATTGACTAATATATATTTAGCTTCTCCATCCTAATAAACAAATCATTTGTTTGAACAGATAAACCCGCCCTGCGAGAGCCTAATTATTTTCCAAAGGCCTGTTTGATTTTGTAACTAAAATGGTCCTATAAAATTGCTCTAAAATTCTTATAAAATTGTCATTACCCTTCTAATCCAATTCAATCATGTTTAGTATAACAATTTAAGTACTAACATTTTGGAAGTCATGCATAGTCATAGTTACTCAATATCTATGCAACTCTTTATATTTCCCTTTTTTTATAGAAATACGTTTCACAACATTCAATATTTTCAATTTGGAATGTCCCAGTTGTATCCTTTCTTTAGCTGTTATGAATACTGGTATTATTTTCTACCCGATAGCACTATTCAATTTCAGATAACTGCGTCGTCAGGGAACTACATATTTTCGCCATTTTCAAACTATATACATTTTAAATTAATGCATTCGCGACTGGCAAAATTTTTTTCACCAAACGGTTATTGTCTGCAGTTATTTAAATATTATTGGCTTACAAATGTAAACATTATACGTTTGTCCCGTGTGCCCGTCGCGGTTTGATGTATGGAAGCGAACGTGAAAATCCGTTTGTTGCCCAGTGTCCAGTGGACAGCGCGGTGTCCTGTGTGCCGCGCCGGTTCGCAATGGCAAAGGAAAGTACGGATTGGAGTCTGTCCATTTTACGTCTTACCGCGCTAGCAATTTTTAATTTTGTTTGCAGTTCAACCTGATTAGATGGATAAATAAAATGAGAAGTGCGTCTATATTAGGCCTATCTCAAGTTTGTTAAATGCAGTGTGTGTATCATGAATTAATATCACTGCATAACTAACATTTATTTTTAGCAAGATGCAATTAACTTCTGCACATATAATGCAGCTCACGAATATTTCGCTGTTGTGGCAGTCATGCCATACCAGTAAGCTACGTACTATATTGATCAAGACAACACAACGCATCCTTTCATTTTCTGAAATTTCACCGATTGTTATACATGTACGCTATATTTTGTGTATAAACAAATAATTGTCAATAGCTATCATGTAAACACGGAGACATATTGTATAAATTTACTATACAATTGTTTGTTTATTTGCTAATTTGTTGGGTGAATGGGGTTCCAGATAGGGTCGGCGGTGATAAAAACAAGTTGTTCTTTTCTTGGGTCAGGAGCCCGAAAATAGGGTTGGTCGAAAATGAGAACCACATCAATACACAGGGCCGTCCTAATAAACACATTCCTTTTTTGACAGATAAACCCACCCTTCAAGAGCCTAAATATTCCCCAAGGGCCTATTCGATTGTATAACTAAATGATTCGACGACAAAAGGCATAATAATCCTATAAATTGCTCTAAAATTCCTATAACATTGTCACCACCCTTCTAATTTATTTCAATCATGTTTGGTATACAATTTAAGTACAAAATCTGGAAAGTCACATGTAAAGTGAATGTTCCTCAAGTGTGCGACAATCATAAACAGCCAAACCAGTATTCTGGAGAAAACCCACAAAATCCAAGTAGGACTAACATGTAGATACACTGTGGACCAGCATGGTGGGAATCTGACCGTTAGCTAATACGCAAGGCGAGAAAAGTAACCACAGTGCCAAGTTTACTCCTCAATTATTGTTAGAAATACCTGTAGGGCCTTGGTGTATGTGTATATGTAATGGTTAAAATGAGAATAAGTGGAAAGGTCCCTCGGCGGCTGCCTGTGTGTATGACTTTTGCACTGTATGCAGTGGCCCATGGTCTATTTAAAGAAAATGGCCAGGTTTGTATTTGAGCAAGTTACTTTCAATTGAAAACTGTTTGAAACATGAAACAAAACCTTTCGACAAATACTCAAACGACGTTAACATCACATGTGTTATCAGTGACATTTAAAGGAATGCTGTCATGTCGTCATCACATATCAGAAGTCATTTCAAACATCCGAAACAGCTTTGTGTTTGTTACGTCAAAAACACATTTTGTAGTTTAATTTTGTTTTTGCTTATATCATTGAATTGAAAACATCGTAATCACAAGAAATTGAATAATTATAAATAACATTGGATGGCTTTAAGGGAAATACAAAATATATTGCACGCGCTATTAGGTCCTAATTCCTGTACGAGTGCTATTTAATGACGCGCTGTCTTGCTATCAGGTTTAAGTTGTTGAAACTCACCGTCTGTTTTTTCTTCATAAAACTTGGACCAAAAACTCGCAAGCGTAGGCATATTGATCGTTTTAAAGTATATTTGTGTCTCTGTCAAGTAGGCTCTCAGAATTTGTATTGCCTGTTTTGTGGCCTTCATGGTATTTTGTTCTTTATAAGCAATCGAAGCGAAGCTCGCGCCGTTAGTTTGAAGCAGCAATTTTGGTTGATTAATAGTACCGCTGGAAGCCTGAAATAAACAATAGACGTTATACTCAAAAACAAATGTACCTTTTTATTGATTGGTGAAATTGTTTTCTACTTAATTTTTATTGAACACTACATGTGTACATTTTACTTACTATAGGTCGTTATTATTGTTATAACTGACCCATGTTTTTGAAAACCGATTTAAATCTCGCGCTGTTTATACATGCAGATACTCATCAACTTAGGGTGTTTTAAAAACCTTTGCTTCGTCTTCGCCTTCGGCTTCGCCTCCGACTATACGGAAAACAAGGCCATGATAACCCGACTGTAATACGTTACTAAATCAGCCAGCATCCAATACATTTGTGAAGGAGAGTTTCGAGTTTCTGACGCAACATTTGTATATCAACAATTATGTATACATTATTTCAGCGTCCGTTAGAATTGAGAAAAGGGACGAGAAAATAGTCCCCATGGTAACACTTTCTGTTGGTTGGCTCCAATCAACCATCTATAGAATGAGATGAGCAATTAGTGTGTGGCTAGCTTTGCCCACACGAGACAATTAAGACGCTTTCTTGCCGATTTGGCAACAATAATAGTCAATTAGTTAGTCTTTGCCAATTTAATCGTAGCGCATCGCTGTCAAAAAGTACCACTAAGTAATAGATATTAGCTTTCTAATGGAACCTTCAAGTGCAGCGTGTATTAACCGTATGGCAATTCGTTAATAAACTTACGCAAGGACACGGCACGGTGAAATTCATTGCATATTGTAATTATTTACTTATACAAAAATGAAAAACACACAGCTAGACGGACAGTGCTCATGGCAAAATGCCAGAGGGATATAGAGATGGAAATGAAAAATTCCAGTGGAATAAAAGCGGGGAGAAAGGGATTAAGTATATTTCCAAATTTGACCCAAACTTCCATGTTCATTATAGTCAAGGAGAAAAATTGTCTTGAAGGGGCGCCATTCTTATTTATATCATAATTATATATATACATATATTTGTATCTCTGCATGAGTCCAAGCACAGTCTAGACAGCTAGTCACCTGGCCACAATGACAAGAGATTGTGAGATTGTTATGCTTTTTAACTACAACATAACATTTATTTCGAACTAGATTTATAAGACACCGTGTATAATGTTGTGATAATGTGATGTAACTGTTTAACATCCACACCATTTGAAATGTTACAATTGTGGTTTGCAAAACACCACATTAAGCATGAATTATCGCAAAAATACATGTAGCAACCAAACTAATTGGTGTTTCTTTACACGTGAAACCGTTCATAATTGTTGACATGATATTTAGGCATTTTTGTAGTAGGTGTCTAATTTGAGCTACAATTAATGAGGAATGACAATATCTTTAAGTTAAAATAAAAAGTATTAATGAATCTCCTGTCAATCCTGTCTTTCTATTTTAGGTCACAATGTCACAAGTTATCATTTTAATTTATGGAATAAATCATATATGTATGTGACCTAGAAACAAATTTGATAATCAATATAAATATTTATTCTTTTAGATAATGCTTATCATATCTGGTTCTTTTCAGAACCAACTATTCTCCCAAAAGATGCAATCCACAGTGTCACTGCAAACTTTGAATACCAGGCATAATTCTTATATCAGTTGAATTTAATTATCAAATCCTGCAATGGCATAGTTAATTGTTTATGTTTAATTTTTTAATAACAACATTTAACTAGAAATGTGTTTGTGGACAAACACAGAGCTGTTTCGGGTGTCTAAAATGACTTTCAATATGTTGGTGGTGGTCTAAGTTAAGTGTGTGCCAAGTATGAAGTCGATCGGATTTACCCAAGTGCCAAATGTATTGGTTGAACAAAACGTGTACAAATCCTATGGGGAAACTACACCTTTAATGTAACGTCACATGACCCACAATAACGTCATCATCACGATTTTCCTTTTGGCCCTCCTGGGGATGGTGGTCGAGGTATATGTACTAAGTCTCGAGTTGATCGGATTTACTAAAGTGTCAAATTCAATAGTCTGAAAAAACGTGTACAAAACCTATAGGAAAAACTGCACCTTCAATGTGACGTCACATAACACCCTTAATTTTTGTTTATACCAAGTTTGACCCCAATTGAGCGTGTACTTCAAGAGATGGAGGGTCTTATAAACTGCATTTTTAATATGATGTCACACGCCCCACTATGACGTCATAATTACGTCATCTTATTGTTTGTCTGTAATACATCCTGGAATACTTGCATGCCAAGTTTGACCCCAATCGGACCTGTACTTCTAGAGATAGAGGGTCTTAAAGGTAGTATACACCATTGGTCATTGCTTGAATTATCATGAATGAGTAGATTTGGGGGGTTGTATTTTATTGTAAATATCGTTTAACTGAGCTGTCCGAAGTTTTAGAATCATGGATGCCGAGAAAAGCACGAAAAACAGCGGATTTTTTCAACCAGCGTCGAGCAGTTATTCTTATGTTATCTTTGTTTTTTCGCGATCGCCGTCCGGCGAGCGCGAATTTTTCATTATAAAATTCTATTTTTCGGAATAATTACAGGATATCTAGCGCAATCCTTTTGCTGGATGCTCAGAATCAACATTTACTTTCAGATGAGTAAGATATTTCTTAATAATTTGGTAGTAAATATTTTCGATATCTGCAAATGGTGTATACTACCTTTAAAAACTAAACCTTTAATGTGACGTCACATGACCAACGATGACGTCATCATGACGATTTTCTTCTTGGCACTCCTAGACATAGTGGTCAAGGTGTGCGCTAAGTCTCAAGTCAATCGGATTTACCAAAGTGTCAAATTCAATAGTCTGAAGAAAAACGTGTACAAAACCTATGGGGAAAAATTGCACCTCTAAAGTGACGTCACGTAACCACGAATGATGTGGTCGGATTTACCAAAGTGCCAAAGTGTATTGGTAGAAACAAACGTACACAAACTCTATAGAGAAATGTGTTTGTGGACAAACACAGAGCTGTTTCGCGTGTCTAAAATGAATTTTAATATGTGGGTGGTGGTCTAAGTGTGTGCCAAATCTGAAGTCAATCGGATTTACCAAAGTGCCAAAGATATATTGGTTGAAAAAAACCCGTGTACAATTCTTATTGGGTAAACTACACCTTTTCTGTGACGTCACATGAAACCTGATGACGTCATCATGACGTCACCTTAATTTTCGTCTATAACACATCCCGAATGCCTGTATACAAAGTTTGACCCCAATCGGACCTGTACTTTCAGAGATAGAGGGTCTTAAAAACTGCACCTTTACTGTGACGTCACATTCGTCTTTAACTCATCCTGGAATACATGAATACCAAGTTTGACCCCAATCGGACCTGTACTTCAAGATATAGAGGGTCCTAACAACTGCACCTTTAATGTGACGTCACATGACACCGCGATGACGTCATCATGGCGATTTTCCTCTTGCTGGGTAAATGACTCGACTCTTGATGGGTAAATGACTCGACTCGACACGAGTCCCTCATTATAGAAAGACTCGACTCGAGTGATGGCTAATAAGACTCGAGTCCCTATTATAAAAGCAACAAATATTTGCAATGACTTACGCCAGTGCCGTTTTTTCATGTCACGTTTATGTTAGCGAATAATTATGTACATAACTACATACGTGGTATACGTATAGGAGAATACACGAGAAAGTGTGGATTCGTAATTATGAATTCACGAGGCGCGGAGCGCCGAGTGAATCCGTAAATCACGAATCCACACTTACAAGTGTATTCTCTGACTTAAACCATTGCGTCAAAAGAAGTCTTGTTATTAACTACCCAGTTGAGTGGAGATGAAAAGGCATGCATGTATCGTGGCCATAGAAGTAATTTACATAAGGACAAATAACAAACAAATATGTTTAGCGTCACTGCCCGCTTCTTTTTTGGAGGCCGCCTCCTTTTTTTCTTTGTCTTTTTTGTTGAAAAAAATGTTAGATTGTATTATCTTTAAAAAAATGAAAATAATAATAACTAGAACTATGTCTGTTCGATGAAAAGAACATAGGGCTTTTTCATATTTGTTTTTTTTCCCCCGTAAAATCCATTCAAAAGGAATTTTAAACAGATTAAAAGTAATCAAAACAGATTTAGGTTATTTAAACAGATTAGAGGTAATTTAAAGTGATTAAAACGATGACGTCACACATTTGTAAACTTTCAGTGAACTACCTAACCAACCCAATACAAAAAGTCTTTTCATTCTAGCTTCCGGTCTGGTGACGTCATAATTGTTTTCTCCTCGTCAAATTGTTTCTAGCATGAAGCTATTATATACATCAATTATAAAGTGATTTCAGCAAACTTCGCCACACACATCAACTGAATATTAATTTTAAACCTGCGGCCCGAGGGCGCTATAACATGTTATGACGTCGCCGGTAAATTTTTGAAAAGTACACCTAGCCAGACACCAACATCGTTGAACGTAAGTTCATATTATTCATCACTTTTAAATTATAAGGCACTTTCGGTTTGGACCGGAAGGAAGGGTCACGTGATTTCACGCACACGAGATGAAATGAAGATCCTGGATTATCGTATCAATTGCCACAAACCTCAAGTCCCGGTCTTTTGCGGGTGATTTGTTATTGATTTTCAAAGATAAAATAAATTACACCTTTAAGATGACGTTGCGTGACCCCTGATGACGTCATCATGATGTCTGTCTGCTAGGCACGAGCTCACTATAGGGTCTTTACTTGGGTAAAGTTTTATTTTGGTACGACTTTGTTTTCTATGAAAAGTGCTTGTACGAAAGAACGTGTCTATGTCATTTTGGTCCTAATTTTTTTTGTTTAAAGAAGTAAATTAAAATCAAAACAAAAACAAAGGCTTTTTCGCAAAATTGCGAAAAAGCCAATTAAAACAAATAATTCAATTTTAAGATCGTATTTTAGACTTTAGCATCACTGTATACATGCTGTGAACATATATATTGTTTTCTAATGGGAAGGCTAGGGTGTGACGTGTATGGTGCATACATGATCGACCCACATGAATTTTAATCGTGGGTGAGACATGTTTTAATTTCAAATAGAAAGATAGGGCGTGACATGTTCAATACATGACCCGCATTAGAATGTGTCGAGCGGCCATTTGAAAAAAAAAAAAAAAAAAAAAAAAAAGGGGCCTTCTTCTTTATCCTAAAAAAAAGGCATGACGCTAAACATGTTTGTTTTTTATTTGGCCCAAAGGGAGGTTTTCGAGGCTCTTACGTAATCAAGCTCTGGGTTAGGGTTGAGGAAATGAATAACCGCGGATTCGTAAATGTTAAAAATGTAGGCAAGATAAAAACCATATGAAGAACCATATGAAGCACGAATGTGGCAGAGAAAACCACCCCTCTTTTGTGTTGACCATTGTGTTCCCGGAATCTCAGGAATTCCTTTTAGGTTTCAAGGGGGGATGGGTTAGGTTACAAAAGTGTTGAGTGTGTATAAGGTATAGGGATAAGAGGGGGGTACCCCTCTGCCACATATCGGTCTGGTTATAATAAAAACCGTTCCGAACCACACTTTACTAAAGATTTGTAGATACCAATCCACTGTTATTGTCCAAAGCGTTGATTCGTAGACACGAATCCACACTTTTAACAATAGCGTGACGTCATAGCAATGGTTTAACAGTACATATAAAGCGGCCGTCTGTTTTCCTTCCTCCATGATACAACATACGCTGTGTCGTAGATCATGGACTACTATGAAGCAGAATCAGTGTCAAAAAGATCGGACGTGTTTTTACAACTCGGATGCTGTCCTAATTCGGATGTATTCCTAATTCGGATGCTTTTTGCAAACTCGGATGCTTTTTTAATTCGGATGAATTCGTAATTCGGATGCTTTTTGTAAACTCGGATGCTTTTTTAATTCGGATGCTTTTTTAATTCGGATACTTTTCTAGTTCGGATGCTTTTTCTAATCTCGAATGCTTTTTTAATTCGAATGCTTTTCTAGTTCGTATGCTTTTTATAAACTCGGATGCTTTTTTAATTCGGATGCTTTTCTAGTTTGAATGCTTTTTGTAAACTCGGATGCTTTTTGCAAACCGAACATATTCGCAAAACGGATGCTTTCGCAATCCGGCACTAGGGTGGCCCTGAAAGGACATTACACATCGCAGATTCTGCGATTTCGCGCATTCTGCGTGAATTTGAACGATGACAAACATGTTATCGTATATATCTAAGCATTATATCTGAGATGTGGAAGATTTTATTGTAGATTTCTGCACAGATTTATGTGATGGTAAATATTTTCTGGGCAGATTTTTGAAAAGTCGCATATTTTTATTTTAGATGTCAAGTTCTGCGCAGATTTCTTAGTACGCAAATTTGTGCGATGTCGCACGGATGGGCACTACATGTACATTTTCATGGCACATTTAATTATGCGCAGCTATATGTCGCACTCACGTACAGCAGATTTATATGCAGATTTATGTGCACATTTCTGCCGCGATGTCAGCACATACGACGTTTTGAAAGTTGAACCACGACGTTTTGAATGTTATGATGTTCTAAAACGGTCAGGCAACGTCGTGGTTCAACTTTCAAAACGTCGTGGTTCAACTTTCAAAACGTCGTACTTCAACTTCAAATTAACTTCAACTTTCGCGCGCTTTTACCTGGCTCAAGGTAGCCGCGTATTCGGCCGGATCTCTCCGCGCGGATTCAGTCCGCATTCACCAAAAGGCGACAAATATTTAATACATGCTGCAAAAGGTGATGCATTTTCTAAAAAGTTTTTTGTCAATTTATTTTTTTTAAAAATCGAAAAAAACCGTAAATATAACAATACTTTTTCAAACCCTTGTAGATCATACAGAATATTAGCCACACTTGATTAACTTTTCCTGTAATTTTGATGAAAAATTACAGTTAAATTAGCTGCCTAATGAACTAAGTAATCCTACTTCGAGTTATTTTTATAGATTTGGAAATGAGAATGAAACATTTAAAACATACCTCACATGTTATCAAAAACTCATACTTTTATTTCATAATCTACAAGATAATGTTACTGGGCATGTGGATATAGGCTTCGGCCGAACACTAATTAGTGCCTAATTAGCCCGTTTAATAAATCCCCTTTTCAATGCAGCATTGTAATGCGTTTTTCGGCTGCGAGTATATCTGCCTCTTTAAAACAAAGTGTACATCACATGTTATTCAAACCTCATATTTGTATTTCATGATCTACGAGATCATGTTTCTGGGCACACTTAATTTTGGTATAGGCTTCAGCCGAACAGTAATTAGTGCACTCGCACTTGGTTGGGCTTATTTGCAATGTTCTCGGTGAATCAGTTTCGTCAATCAACAATTTCAACAATTAATTTCACCACGCCAGATTTTATGAGAACGATAACTGTTACTTTATTTAATAACACAACAGCCCTTCTACTAAGTTCTGCATCATTAGATGGATCATAGTAGTTTGTCAGCTTAGAACGTTAGGTAAAATACGGTTTCAGACCGTGTCCATAATTTCTTTTTTATTTCCACCTAATATCGCCCCATAATTATTTGCGATATATAGCACACTTGGGTCAAATGTAAGTTTCTATGGTCGAGTGCAAATAAGCAGATATTATCAAAACTACATAAAATGTAAACAAAGAACAACGGTTATATGTCAAAATTTGCATAGAAAGGAATCTTGGAAACTCCGTACTGCCACTCGTGCTTGAAAGAACACTTGCCAGATAGAAAGAGTGGGGCACGGAAAGATAGTCCTTGCAGGTGTACTTTACATAAATGTACAATTGCAATTCATGTGGCAAAAGAAAAAGAAAGTACAGCAATGATAAAAGCAGGTCTTGAATTTTTAAAACCACACTGTTGCCGTATTGTTTGAAATTTCTATAAAAGGTTTGACAAATAACTCGAAGTAGAATTACTTCCATTAAGCAGCTAATTTATCTGTAATTTGTCATCAAAATTACAGGAAAGGTTAAACAAGTGTGGCTAATATGCTGTATGATCTACAAGGGTTTGAAAAAGTATTGTTATATTTACGGTTTTTTTCGAAAAATTATTTTAATAAATTGACAATTTTTGTTATAGAAAATGCATCACCTTTTGCAGCATGTGTTAAATATTTGTCGCCTTTTGGTGAATGCGGACTGAATCCGCGCGGAGAGATCCGGCCGAATAGGCGGCTACCTTGAGCCAGGTAAAAGCGCGCGAAAGTTGAACCACGACGTTAATTTGAAGTTGAAGTACGACGTTTTGAAAGTTGAACCACGACGTTTTGAAAGTTGAACCACGACGTTGCCTGACCGTTTTAGAACATCATAACATTCAAAACGTCGTGGTTCAACTTTCAAAACGTCGTATGTGCTGACATCGCGGCAGAAATGTGCACATAAATCTGCATATAAATCTGCTGTACGTGAGTGCGACATATAGCTGCGCATAATTAAATGTGCAATGAAAATGTACATGTAGTGCCCATCCGTGCGACATCGCACAAATTTGCGTACTAAGAAATCTGCGCAGAACTTGAAATCTAAAATAAAAACATGCGACTTTTCAAAAATCTGCCCAGAAAATATTTACCATCACATAAATCAGTGCAGAAATCTACAATAAAATCTTCCACATCTCAGATATAATGCTTAGATATATACGATAACATGTTTGTCATCGTTCAAATTCGCGCAGAATGCGCGAAATCGCAGAATCTGCGATGTGTAATGTCCTTTCAGGGCCACCCTAGTGCCGGATTGTGAAAGCATCCGTTTTGCGAATATGTTCGGTTTGCAAAAAGCATCCGAGTTTACAAAAAGCATTCAAACTAGAAAAGCATCCGAATTAAAAAAGCATCCGAGTTTATAAAAAGCATCCGAACTAGAAAAGCATTCGAATTAAAAAAGCATTCGAGATTAGAAAAAGCATCCGAACTAGAAAAGCATCCGAATTAAAAAAGCATCCGAATTAAAAAAGCATCCGAGTTTACAAAAAGCATCCGAATTACGAATTCATCCGAATTAAAAAAGCATCCGAGTTTGCAAAAAGCATCCGAATGAGGAATACATCCGAATTAGGAAAGCATCCGAGTTGTAAAAACACGTCCGATCTTTTTGACACTGATTCTGCTTCATAGACTTCCACATTGTGTTTCTGCAACGTGTTTATTATTGTGTAGTATTCAACAAATTGTGACTCGAATTGACCCGAGCCTTAATACATTACTCGACTTGACTCGACTGGATTACACACTTAGAATCGAATCGACATTCTTGACATAATGACTTGATTCGACTCAAGTCACTTCTTTAAATGACTCGGGGCACACAAATCAGTGACTCGTTACAACTCTGCCTCTCCAATTATCATCATCTTCAAACGTTCATTTCTGTCTTCGTTTTCATAATCAGGAAAAAAGTTAGTCTCCTCTAATCGATGTGCGGTGTGCACATAGGCAAACAAAAACAGCCTTTGCTCGTGAAAATATAATGTTTCCTCTTAAAAAAACGTTCTCGAAATGTCAACATTTCACTGTCTCATTGATTAAACCCATTTGCATACATACATCACTTATTATGAAATACATGTACCTTACTTGACTGTATATCTAAAGCATATCGTGAAACCACATCGGCCGTATACATACTGTTGTTGAAATTGTGTGTCCATTTCAAACAATTGCCGGTGTGAAAGATAATTCTGTCCCCCCTGGTAAATGTGTCCCCCCGGACAGATTTACGAGACCGTGCCTCGTAAAATCTTTCCGGGGGGGGGGGCACATTTTGTTTTGTTTTTATCCAGGCCTGAAGGGTGTTGTCCTGAAGACAGGAACATAAAAACTGTCGCCCTAGTCTAAAAATTAAGATTAACGTTATTTAAGGTTAAGGTTAGGGTTAGAATAACCTTAAGGTTAAGGTTAGAATAAGTTTGTGTGCACAAATCTATAGAAGTGTCGACTTATTGTCATTGTTAGTGAACATTATTATTGTTATTTGTACGCCTCGCCATTTTGGTTACTAAAGCAGAGTTGTAAAATTCACTCGGCGATTTCCATGGCAACCGCCGCTTTTAAATTGAAACCGCATCTTCTGTCAAAGAACTGATTAATGGGAATGAATACAATTCAGAATTTGTTTTACAGGGGGCTTATAATAGAATCTTTGTTTTCAAAGTTATATATATAGTTTGTCATTGACATCACATGTGTTATCAGTGACATTTGAAGGAATGCTGTCATGTCGTTATCACATATTAGAAGTCATTTCAAACATCCGAAACAGCTTTGTGTTTGTCACGTCACAAACACATTTTGTAGTTTAATTTTGTTTTTGCTTATATCATTGAATTGAAAACATCGTAATCACAAGAAATTGAATAATTATAAATAACATTGGATGACTTTAAGGAAAATACACAATATATTGCACGCGCTATTAGGTCTTAATTCCTGTACGGGTACTATTTAATGACGCGCTGTCTTGCTATCAGGTTTAAGTTGTTGTTGGAACTTAAGTTGGTTTTTTTCTTCATAAAACTTGGACCAAAAACTCGCAAGCGTAGGCATATTGATCGTTTTAAAGTACATTTGTGTCTCTGTCAAGTAGGCTCTCAGGATTTGTATTGCCTGTTTTGTGGCCTTCAGGATATTTTTTGTTCTTTATAAGCAATCGAAGCGAACCGCTCGCGCCGTTAGTTTGAAGCAGCAATTTTTGTTGAATAATAGTACCGCTGGAAGCCTGAAATAAACAATAGACGTTATACTCAAAAACAAATGTACCTTTGTATTGATTGGTGAAATTGTTTTCTACTTAATTTTTATTGAACACTACACGTGTACATTTTACTTACTATATGTCGTTATTATTGTTATAACTGTCCCATGTTTTTGAAAACCGATTTAAATTTAGACATCTCGCGCTGTTTATACGTGCAGATACTCATCAACTTAGGGTGTTTTAAAAACCTTTGCTTCGTCTTCGGCTTCGCCTCCGACTATACGGAAAACAAGGCCATGATAACCCGACTGTAATGCGTTACTAAATCAGCCAGCATCAAGTTAATTTGTGAAGGAGAGTTTCATCATTGAGGTCGAATGACAGTCGCGGGAAAAAGTGACGAGTTTCTGACGCAAAATATGTATATCAACAATTATGTATACATTATTTCAGCGTCCAGTAGAATTGAGAAAAGGGACGAGAAAATAGTCCCCATGGTAACACTTCCCGTTTGCTGGCTCCAATCATGGAACTATAAAGAGAGCTCCATGTTCCAATCAACCATCTATAGAATGAGGTCAGCAATCAGTGCGTTTAACGGTTTAACATCCACATCATTTGAAATGTTACAATTGTGGTTTGCAAAACACCACATTGAGCATGAAGTATTGCAAAAATACATGTAACAAGTGTAAGTTAAAATAAAAAAGTATCAATGAATCTCCTTTCAATCAAGTCTTTCTATTTTAGGTCACAATGTCACAAGTTGGCATTATAATTTATGGAATAAATCATATATGTGACCCACTCCACAATAATGGGTATTATGTCACAAAATAGTGAAATTGAGTTATATACATGGTTCGAATGCCTACAGCGTAAGCCTCCTTTTGGTATATAATAGAGCTCCATATAGCTACTCCCGTTTTGGACATAGGCCTATGACATGTTTGCTTTTGATTACTTCCTTGGAGTTCAAATTACACAACTGAAAAAACAGGCTTTGAAAAAGCCGGCTTTGTTGTAGAACAACAGAACGATGAACACAAAATGGGCGTGTTTTCCACATTAATCATCAAAATCTACATTTCTTTGAATGAAACCTGAAAATATTGGTGTTAAAGATGTCATTAATGGCAAAAAATGTAAATCACATTTTGAGGAAATGTTTATCCTCTCAACGTTGAGTAGTCCATTACATGATAGTGCACAGCGCAACTTAATACCCTTTATTGCAGAGCCGGTCACATATGCATGTGACCTAGAAAACAATTTGATAATCAGTATAAATATCTATTCTTTTAGATAATGCTTATCATTACCGGTTCTTTTCAGCACCAACTATTCTCCAAAAAGATACAATCCACAGTATTACTGCAAACTTTCAATACCAGGCATAATTCTTATATCAGTTGATTTTAAGTATCAAATCTTGCAATGGCATAGTTAATGTTGTTATGTTTAATTTTTGAAATAACAAAATTTAACTAGCTGTTTCGGGTCTAAAATAACTTTCAATATGTGGGTGGTGGTCTAAGTGTGTGTCAAGTCTGAAGTCAGTCGAATTTACCCAAGTGCCAAATATATTGGTTAAGAAAAAACGTGTACAAATCCTATAGGGAAAACTGCACCTTTAATGCGACGTCACATGACCCACTATGACGTCACCATGACGATTTTCTTCTTGGCCCTCCTGGACATGGTGGTCAAGGTGTGCGCTAAGTTTCAAGTCAATCGGATTTACCAAAGTGTCAAATTCAATAGTCTGAAGAAAAACGTGTGCAAAACCTATGGGAAAAAATGGGGAAAAGTCTTTAAAGTGTCAAATTCAATAGTCTGAAGAAAAACGTGTGCAAAACCTATGGGAAAAAATGGGGAAAAATCTTTAAAGGATCATCCTTGGGTGATGGTTCAACTGTGTGCCAAGTCTCCAGTCCATCGGATTTACCAAAGTTGAAAGTGTATAAAATCACATTGGAGAAACCTGGCTATTTTCAAAAACGTACTGCCCCCAAACCGAAATTTATTTTAAACGGTGTAAAGGATGATGGTAAAACCTAGTGTGAACTTGAACCCTGATACAAAGATGGTATACATTTTAACTGTGACGCCATCGTGACATCATCAGCTATCAAATGAAAAGCGATTTAAGGGAAACATTTTACAAAATATTTTGAACTATATCTTTTAAACTAAATATAGTATCTAGTTTCGTGGTGTGGTAGATAGTACCATTTCTTATTACTGGGCACAAAAAATGCTTGACCTCCACTTCCTCCGAATATAACTCGAAAACGGAATCTTTTCACTAAGAAATAACACATTATAGAAATGTTGGGTGGGGGAAGCCTTACACACACAAAACATGAGGTTATCACCCAATGGGGCGCCTTATAGCGGCACATCAAAACGAGTGCAACTTTGAGAAAATAAAGAAAACAAATCGTTCATCAAAATTGTTCAAAGTTGCCTCTGTATATTTGGTGAACAACCACAAATAATCTTGCAAGGTTTTATAATCATGACATCATTAGACCGAAAGTTACTGTTTAGGGAGAATTTAAATTATGATTTTTGTTTTATAAATGTAAAAAGCATCCTTAAAACAATCCTTTAAAAACTGGGCGTTATATTCTTATGTGTAGAACGATTTTCGGAGTAACTTTTTTGACCTCTAACACTCGAGCTGTTTGGGTGCAGTCATGACTCGGGCTCGGAAAGGTTCGCTTTTGCGGACGTATTAGAAACCACATGTGTGCATTGGTGATGTGTGTAATTTATGGACACACACATACAAAACGTGTAATGTACATTGAATGTACACGACAGGTAAAATGTAGAAATACGTGTCCAATGTAAACAACCTATAATTGTTCGTCTTTTATCGGGAACGGCAATACGTTATATGTTGGTTTCTTTTCAACCAGATGTTTAAAATAGGTTAAGTAATACATCAAAAACATAACCTTTTGGGGGATTTAATTCCTTAATGTTGAACATTTGCTTTCAAATGCTGTGACGTCATCAAACCGAAGGTTTGGTGCTGTTAATAAATAATTTTCATATTTCCATGCGTTATTTGAACTTCTTGGTAAACAGCCTATCCTATCCAAACTAAGTTGGTATTCCCTTCCTTTTTTACTAATGACGTCACCATGCAAACCGGAAATAAATTGTATACGTGTACCTAAATGTACCTGTTATGATACTGAAATGTATCATACCATAACTATCGTGATTTTAGTTTCTGTTCTGACATAAATATGCAACTGGACTAGTGTCTGGGCAGTGTCTATAGGTTTCCCGGATATTTAATAAAATCATTTAAATTCACAAACTCTTACAATCCATTTCTTTTTACACCATGTTTTACCAAACCAGATCAAGTTTGTCTAAGCTGTTGCCGAAAGGCAGCATTCAGAGATCGAATTTGTCTTATATCAATCGATTTTAAACTGATGTTAAATAATTATAAATAAGTCTGATGTGTGCTTGTTCATACAATTATTGTCGGAAAATTAAAATAAAGAGTATATGGCTGTATTCCTAAGGATTTCCTGCGGCCACGGATTACCGGGTTATTGGACCGAAAATGCTCGGCTTTAATTGTTTTTGGTTGGGTGTAATTAGAATATCATTGGAGATCGTGGCTTACCTGCGAGTGCCGATACCACCAGAAGAGAAAGCATCGCTCCGTCCATTCTCCTCGACTGTACGGATGCAAGTAACGAATCGCCGAAGATCGCGTCATTGATTGCACGAACACCCATATAGATCACGTATCCCACTATGGGCATAGGCCTAGCAAGACATGCAACGCGTACAGTCTTACGTCACTGCACCAGGCTTCAATTTGAGCTATAGTGGCTCGCTTAAGTTAATGAAGTGGGCAGGTTCGTGATATTTGTATCACAGTTGCATGCTGGCATGGTTATTATGGCTAACATCTGAATTTCAGCCAATAGAAAGCCACCACGAGATCTCTTATTTACAATATTACATTCCTCATAGCTGACACTTTTAGCGCTCTTAAAACGTGATAATTGACCATTATTTAGGCGTTATAATGATCGTTGCCATTCCGCCTGGGTTGGAATGGGAGGAGTGGGAACGTTCTTAATTACCCCGTTCTCCCGCGAGCGCACGGACCCTGCTCTACCCGCGTTCCATGCTTGACAGCAATACAATAGAGCGGCCACGCGCGCATTGTGTCAAACGGCCGTGGATGACGACCACGCAAGGAGTTAGTCCAGGAGCTAGCAGACTTTTATCGGTATTGCTGAGTACGAAAGGTTTGACACCTGAAATGAGTAGGACTATGTGTGGGAACCCCAAAATGTGGATTCTTAAGTTTGGCACTCTTGCACTGCCCCCTGGGGGCACTCTCAAAATGACCCCCCTAATTTTGTTATCGGTATTGGTGGCGTACGAGGACAATTTTTGTTGGTATAAGTACTTCAAGGGAGTCTTATTTCAAAAAGCCAATTCTTAAGTTTTCAACTAATGTACTAAGCCACTTAAGAATGGCCTAATTAACGCTAATTAGCTTTTATCGGTATTGTCACGTACGAGGACACATTTTGGCTCAAATGTACTCCAAGATATCCTGATTACGAATATCTAATTCTTAAGTTTCAACTCCTCGTACTAATCCACTTAAGAATGGGTCAAAGATCGATAATTGACCTAATTACGTTTTCGGGAACGATGGAATAATGTGACCCGCTCCATCGAAATCAGGAATAAGTCTCAAAAATGTTATGGTCTGATGAAGATGACAGGTGTATATTTATTTGCCGAATCCACATTCCGAGAAAAACAGCTCTGAAATAAACAAAATTGACCAAAATTATACGGACAGCACAAACAAATACTTGGTCACGATTTTCACCCATGCATTCACTTCAACGGCCGATTGCGTAAAACGGCCTCAGCGACTTATTCCTGATTACGATGGAGCGGGTCACATATGCCATTTCTCCGGAACCACATGGGGTAGAGGATTGAAATAAGGTTTAATGTGAAGGTCTAAACATTGTGGACAAGGACCAGTTGTTAAAGTAGTATTTTGTTGGTGTCTTCATGGCTTAAACATGCAATTAGGCCTAAAAGTGTACCCTTTTGACCCACCACGTGTTTATAATTGTATCGGTATGATCGAGTACGTCCACAAAACTTATGTCAACATGTTCATCTGGCAACCCAGAATACGAAAAACTCGTTCTTAAGTGTCCATCTGATGCGCAAATCCGCTTAAGAATAAGAAATCGGTCAACTTATGAAAGCATGTTTAAGCTATTATTGAGTTATTCCTCATGAAAAGGAGGCCTTCTTCATAAGTTTAATTTACCAAGAGCTTTTCGGAGTTTTCATGTGTATTTTAAGAATTGCTCGCATCCAATTATTAAGCTGGATAGTACAGTAACTATGTGTCTGTGTCCGAGGACAATAAGACTATACATATGCCCTATTGTTCATTGTACCTTATAAAATAAGCACGAGCTTTCGTGACAGATGAGGGCACTTGACAGAAGATATTGATTGAAATAAACTTTAATTAAAAATCAAATCAAAATTACGTGTAACACTGTCACAATACTAAACACATTAATTACAATATTACACTGCACTGCACTTGAATTAGAATGAATCTATGTTAATACAAGAACTATAAGGATCTGCTTAGTGTGACAAATTGCAAATATTGACCTATGATACAATAATGATCTACGTATTAATCTCGAACAAGCCAGCCCATGCCTAAACATGCAAATACTTCTTTGAAGTACGGTGCAATATTGCAGTTACTGTATATTATTATTATTATATCTTAATCTTGGTGATTTACATTTCCCAAACATGTTATCCATGAATAAAGCTGCAGCGCCTTTCTTACATGGATGTAAGTTCCCGGGTGTAAGTTATAATAATATTTCAAAATATAAATGTATTTTAACTGGCAGACTATTATCATGTCAAAATCTACTGGTAGCTAAAGTACCATGGACATGAATAAACTCAAGTTGCATTTACAGCAACTTGTATAGACGACTTCAATATAAGGACAAGATTAATGTGATTTAGTAAAGTAAGGAATAGCCTGTATTATAAATCGCTACAATTTTGTGTACTTCATGATTCATAATCCCGAAACTTAGCGTTTTAAAAATCATACTGAATTGGCAGAAGCTGACTATTTGCCCTGCGAACGAAGAGTTGTGGTTGGCTGCAGTCTTTGGAAAATAGAGCATCTAGAAACTACATGTAGTTCGGGGGTCTCCCCTTGGATAAGGGATCAGTTAGGTTTCTGTTCTACAAATATGTTCATAGCGTCATGGAGAGGATGAGGAGGTTAATACTGATTCTTGGTAAGCAACATTCATCATCAACCACAGCTTATTAAGCAAAAGATTATGAAAAAAAAGTGTGAAAATAACCTGTAAAAGGTTTCCGTATTGTTTACGGTAAAGGTATGTAAATATTCATTGTGAGTAGGACTGGCCGTATAATTGCGAGTTACATTTTATTGGCACACCGCCACAATGAAATATCTCTCCGTCTCCTTTAAATTGTTGTGATGCTTGTAGTTTAGAAGATTTTGTAAATGTTCTACTCTTAGCTATGCAAAACATCAAAAAGCATGATGGTCAGGGTATGGATATACACTCCAATCTGGTTTAAACTTGAAGGACATCAACTACCGCAAACCCTGGTAGAAGAAGATGAAATGAAGACTGACGGGAGTAAGGAAAGGCAAGAGGTCGCACCATCTGATGAAGAGGAAGGACTTTCTGAAGAAAACTAAGTTAACAGCTGAGTGATTCAATTTGAAACAAGGTGGAAATACACCAGCCGGGAATTGAATGATTCCATAATTTGTAACCATTCAAATCGCAAACTGAGAACATGACTATAATACATATTAAGTGTTACACGTAATTTTGATTTGATTTTTAATTAAAGTTTATTTCAATCAATATCTTCTGTCAAGTGCCCTCATCTGTCACGAGAGCTCGTGCTTATTTTATAAGGTACAATGAACAATAGGGCATATATATAGTCCTAGACACAGACACATGGTTACTTTACTATCCAGCTTAATAATTGGATGCGAGCAATTCTTAAAATACACATGAAAACTCCGAAAAGCTCTTAGTAAATTAAACTTATGAAGAAGGCCTCCTTTTCATGAGGAATAACTCAATAATAGCTTAAACATGCTTTCATAAAATGACCGATTTCTTATTCTTAAGCGGATTTGTGCATCAGATGGACACTTAAGAACGAGTTTTTCGTATTTTGGGTTGCCAGATGAACATGTTGACATTATGTTTTGTGGACGTACTCGATCATACCGATACAATTATAAACACGTGGTGGGCCAAAAGGGTACATTTTTAGGCTTAATTGCATGTTTAAGCCATGAAAACACCAACCAAATACTACTTTAACAACTGGTCCTTGTCCACAATGTTTAGACCTTCACATTAAACCTTATTTCAATCCTCTACCCCATGTGGTTCCGGAGAAATGGCATATGTGACCCGCTCCATCGTAATCAGGAATAAGTCGCTGAGGCCGTTTTACGCAATCGGCCGTTAAAGTGAATGCATGGGTGAAAATCGTGACCAAGTATTTGTGTGTGCTGTCCGTATGATTTTGGTCAATTTTGTTTATTTCAAAGCTGTTTTTCTCGGAATGTGGATTCGGCAAATAAATATACACCTGTCATATTCATCAGACCATAACTTGTTTTAGACTTATTCCTGATTTCGACGGAGCGGGTCACATATTCCATCGTTCCCGAAAACGTAATTAGGTCAATAATCGATCTTTGACCCATTCTTAAGTGGATTAGTACATGGAGTTGAAATTAAGAATTAGATATTCGTAATCAGGATATCTTAAAGTACATTTGAGCCAAAATGTGTCCTCGTACGTGACAATACCGATAAAAGTGCTAATTAGCGTTAATTAGGCCATTCTTAAGTGGCTTAGTACATTAGTTGAAAACTTAAGAATTGGCTTTTTGAAATAATACTCCCTTGAAGTACATCATAAAAAAAATTGTCCTCGTACGCCACCAATACCGATACAAAAAATTAGGGTGGTCATTTTTAGAGTACCCCCAGGGGGCAGTGCAAGAGTGCCAAACTTAAGAATCCACATTTTGGGGTTCCCACACATAGTCCTACTCATTTCAGGTGTCAAACCTTTCGTACTCAACAATACCGATAAAAGTCTGCTAGCTCCTGGACTAAGTATCTGATGGAAGCTTGTGGTTTTACGTAGGTAGGCCTGTGTAGTATTTACATAGAAAACAATAGCGTATTACCAAAAGAAATGCTGTTTTTCAAAATGTTTTTCTTTCCTTTTGCAGGTCCAAGATGAACAACTGGCAGTAAAACATTGATTAAAAGGTATCACAATTTCATTGTACGTGTTTGGAGAAAAGAAATGTTGGATTATTGGAACAGCAATGTAGAAGGGGGAAGTTAAAGGTAGGATACACCATTTTCAGATATCGAAAAATTTTACTACCGAATTATTAAGAAATATCTTACTCAACTGAAAGTAAATAATGATTCTAGGAATCCAGCAAAATGATTGCGCTAGATATCCTTGATTTATTCTGAAAAATATAATTTTTCGCGATCGCCGGACGGCGATCGCGAAAAAACACAAATAACATAAGAATAACTGCTCGACGCCGGTTGAAAATAAACGCTGTTTTTCGTGTTTTTCTCGGCATTCATGAATGTAAAACTTCGGACAGGTTACCTAAACGATATTTACTATAAAATATAACCCCCCAAATCCACCCATTCATGATAATTCGAGCAATTACCAATGGTGTATACTACCTTTAAGAACAACTTCTGTCCGTTAGACATCAGAGTTCGTTATGAGCAAATATGTTAATAGCCGGTAGCTCCAACGTTTTATTTATTTTATTACAGAAATATACAAGAATATACAAGAATATACTCATTAATATTTAAAAGAAGCTCCATATGTTTTTATAAATATGTTAACTTACTTTCACTGCCATTAATAATTTATCCAAAGCTTTCAACCTTCACAATGCATTGTCCTACCGTTCTTATTTGGTAAGCCTTCTGGGACATCGCATTAGCGCAACATGGATAGTCTTAAAAACATGGAAGTTGAAACGTTTCAGAACTCATTTTTTTCTATCAAAACGGTGGTTCGCTAAGTTATACCACGAACAAAATTGAATATGGTAAATTTAATGTTCTAAAAACTCACTTCAGCGGCCGTTAATAAAAACAAGCTGTAAACAAGTGTAAATAAATGCAGAGTTTTAATGTTTAGTGGAGTTTCAAATAGCCACTTGATCAGACGAAATAATTCAGTACCGGTACTCAATAGTCCAGAAAAAATATGTTTTGACCTCACACAAATTGCAACAATTGTTTTCCGCCACAATGCATTTCGAAAAGGTTACCACAATGACCTATTAAAAGTCTCTTAAAATTCAAGTGGTGGCAATTAAATATGACTAATTTGCATAAATCGTTAATCCCTGCCACGTACTATATAGTTGGGTCCAAAACATAAGTTCCGTGACCATTCTATGGCTAGGAAGGTTTGACGATGGATTTGACTTCTATGGACCATTTATAAAGAAATTAGCCCCCCGGTCCCTCCCAAAAATCCCGGCATTTTTCGCTAGAGGGCCAAATCCAAGATGGCCACCGGCGCCATCTTGGAAAATTAACTTTTGAACCAGAGCACCTAGAATCATGTCTGAAAACATTTTTTCGGGTAAGTGGACCTCGAGGATTCCGATTCCGACATCGGTTTGACAATATGACACCAACTTGACCTAGAAATCTAAGATGGCCGCCGGCGCCATCTTGAAAATATTACTTTTGAACCAGAGCATCTAGAATCATGTCTGAAAACACTTTTTCGGGTAAGTGGATCCCGAGGATTCCGATTCCGACATCGGTTTGACAATATGACATCAATTTGACCAAGAAATCCAAGATGACCGCCATCTGATAGATGAAAAACATATTATATAGCTGTAACTTAAATACATGTAGTTATCAAATGAAACCACAAAAAGCATGTCAATACAAAATCATTTTTTTTTTTTTAATTTTTTTTTAGAGAAGACAAATGACACCACAGTGCAAAGCAATTAAAACCCATTTAGGATTAGTCACCAATTATGCTTTTGTCTCAGTATGCAACGCATTGTTTTAACATCGTAACAGGTTAATCAATATGACATTGAGAGATGTGATCAGTCTGAATCAGAGAATTCTGGCTCACTAGATTCTGAATCATCAGATTCAGATGAATCCTCCCTCCTCTGTATATCATCATCTCCCTCCTCCTCATCATCATCCCAATCGTGCTCATCTTCTTCGCTCTCTTCGGCTGGCCCTGATGCAGGTAGATGCGTCGGGAGAGCAGGTCGCGTATGGCGGACAGGGCGACAGCGACCACCCACCAGCTCCCAACCATGTCCGATTGGTGACGGGTAGTAATTCAGGAAGGGGGACGCACTTCCCACTGGGCATTTTACCCAATATTACCCGGGTTGTAACGAGTAATAAATAAAGGGTAATGGCTGAGGAACACGCCAATACCAGCAGGATAATCGGGCGAGGCGCGCAGCGCCGAGTCCGATTATCGCTGGTATTGGCGCGTTCCGAAGCTATTAGCCTATGTAAAATCCAGACTCCCATTGTTAATGGGAATGTGAACAACAAAGACCGAGTACAATGAGGCTACAATGTAAGTGCACTGCCATTTACCCCGGAAATTGTAGACCTTTTGGTAATTTTGGGGGGTACGTACGTACCCATCGCACCCCCCCCCCCCCCCCCTGCGTACGGGTCTGCGGTGTGGCTTATTGACGGCACCGCACAATGCCGCAGTGTGAACTATAGATTATCCATTCTATGACACACATTATGTTCATTTGGTTGGCACAGTGATACAGTACTGTTTGTTTACTTGATAATGGACAGCAATTGTGTTTGATATCATTGTATTGGTAACGATGAGTTATTGTATTGGTAACGATGAGTTATTGTGTTGGTAACGATGAGTTATTGTGTTCGTAACGATGAGTTATTGTGTTCGTAACGATGAGTTATTGTGCTGGTTAATGATGAGTTTGTGTCCAACAAGCCAATACCGGCTAGTATTGTCGTGCAGGAACAATAGGAATACGTCACGCCTGGATTTTACCGCTAGTTATTACCACCCAATATTACCCAATACTACCAGAGAGAGTGTAACCGTTATTTCTTGCATTACATTGTTTTACCGACCCGATATTACCCGAGATAATGTAACCGTTATTTCTGGCATTGCATTGTTTTACCACCCGATATTACCCGATATTAGCAGGAAGAATGTAACCGATATTTCTGGCATTGCACGTTATTACCACCCGATATTATCCCATTTACCCAATATTGGTTAATTGGTTAATTATATTAGTTAATACTAATAATATGATACTACTGGAACAATACTATGTACAATATAATGTATACATCAATGACTCTTCTGCCACTCCTACAATCTTAGCGTGTAGTATACGCTATATATGTGCCCAATATCACCGCCGTCTGTAATCACAGTTTGCCGATATTTGTTTGTTAATTTATTTGTGTGTTGGCTTTTTAGCAAATTCGTTTCTCTGAGACTTTGAGTAAATAAATATTACACAATTATCTCTACGAAAACACCCTAAAAGTATCGCTATTACGAAAAACATAACGTTCATGTAGGAGAAGTGACAACATTGTTTCACCAAGGTTTATCACGCCCACTTAGGGTCAGCATGTAAATTGAGGTCACCCGATATTACCCCATTTACCCAATATTACCAGGAAGAATGTAACTAATACTTCTCAATTCACAACACAACTACTGAAACCACAGCATCAGTGGAACAATAACAGAAAGAAGTATCATGTTTGTGATACAAAACTGTACAAAGAGAAACAAATCTGGTGCCAACACTACGATTATGTAGTGACGGTGATTGGTGTATTCAGCGAAGACACAAACTGAAAAGAAAGTGTGCATTGTTAAAATAAATCAGACCTTCATTGTGCTAAATACGTTTGTACCCACATACAAATCCAGCCGATATGGGACCTTATACAACTAGGAGCTCACTCCTAGAACCATTATTCATCATATCCGGCTGACTAGGACCTTCATAAAGTGCATCAGCGCAATGATTTAACCTAACAAAATGTGTCCATTCATGTTTCTAGGTGTTCCCTTTCAAAAAATATGTTTTTCATCTATCAGATGGCGGTCATCTTGGATTTCTTGGTCAAATTGATGTCATATTGTCAAACCGATGTCGGAATCGGAATCCTCGGGATCCACTTACCCGAAAAAGTGTTTTCAGACATGATTCTAGATGCTCTGGTTCAAAAGTAAATTTTTCAAGATGGTGCCGGCGGCCATCTTGGATTGCTAGGTCAAGTTGATGTCATATTGTCAAACCGATGTCGGAATCGGAATCCTCGGGATCCACTTACCCGAAAAAGTGTTTTCAGACATGATTCTAGATGCTCTGGTTCAAAAGTAAATTTTTCAAGATGGTGCCGGCGGCCATCTTGGATTGCTAGGTCAAGTTGATGTCATATTGTCAAACCGATGTCGGAATCGGAATCCTCGGGATCCACTTACCCGAAAAAGTGTTTTCAGACATGATTCTAGATGCTCTGGTTCAAAAGTAAATTTTTCAAGATGGTGCCGGCGGCCATCTTGGATTGCTAGGTCAAGTTGATGTCATATTGTCAAACCGATGTCGGAATCGGAATCCTCGAGGTCCACTTACCCGAACAAGTGTTTTCAGACATGATTCTAGGTGCTCTGGTTCAAATGTTAATTTTCCAAGATGGCGCCGGTGGCCATCTTGGATTTGGCCCTCTAGCGAAAAATGCCGGAATTTTTGGGAGGAACCGGGGGGCTAATTTCTTTATAAATGGTCCATAGAAGTCAAATCCATCGTCAAACCTTCCTAGCCAGAGAATGGTCACGGAACTTATGTTTTGGACCCAACTAATATTTTCATAATTATTCAGTCACTTACATGCTTTAGAAAAATGTTATTGAAGTGAGGATGTGTAAGTAGAATCACAAAAACTATTTTTTTCAAAAAATAACAATAAAATATATACATGTACATGTACCCAAATATGGCCATAAACATATTACCCGGCAGGTATTAACGATTTAACAAATTGTTACAGATGGGATATTTGTTCCTTTTTAATACTCACCTGCTACTTTTCTTTGCTTATTTATACCTAAACATTTGTGGTATTTTAGTGTAAAGTGTTTTACAGTGGACTCTAGACTTGTGTAACTATCATTGTACCCTCTTTAATCTGTTTTTGTACCCAATACCTATTTTACCTATTGTGCCCAGTGGGCTGACTGATTATGTAATGGCCCTCTGCATTATTGGGTGCAAGTGTATTTAAAAGGGGTTGTACTGTGCTTGGGTGCACTCATCACACCACAGCCACCATGCCAGCCAGAGGCTCTGCTCTCTCTTCCTTTTATAACGGATGGGTGTCACCAAGCAGCCTTCATCATTAGCCACACCTTGACCCAGCCAGTGCCTTGGTGCGTCGGCTATGTACTGCCTGTAGAGACGGCGAGACACCGCTGTTCTTTTTCTCCTTCGTTGGTCTGAACCACGCGGTTCTCACAAGGCGGTGAGTCACCACTGCTCTTGTTCTCCTTCAAGTAGATGGCCTGAGCCACCCGGTTCTATGGCACTCTTCGATGGCCTAAAACCAGACCGGTTTTGAGGCTCTTCCTAGCTAGATGGCCTGGACCAGACCGGTCCAGTGTATAAGGACTCTGCCTATTTGAGTGAGTTGGGTGTATGCTCAGACATTTTCTTAAGTAGAGAACAACTGATATCCGAACAAACTAAGGATCCTGATTTGTTAACTCTATTTAACCAAGCACATACTGAAACTGAAGCGAATAGTTTATCTGTTTGTTACTTTATGAAGTCAGGTGTGCTCATGCGCAAATGGCGACCGCCAGATGTGCCCGCAGATAACGAGTGAAAGGTCTTGTATCAAGTAGTGGTTCCGACTTGTTATCGTTCACATGTTTTGAGCTTAGCTCATGACATTCCTATGTCAGGACACTTGGGTGTCGCTAAAACATGTGATAGGATTTTGCAACATTTTTATTGGCCTGGAATCAGAAACTCAGTTGCTCAATATTGCCGTACTTGCCACGCTTGTCAGATTGCCGGAAAACCTAACCAACATCCTCCTCGTACACCATTACAACCTATACCTACATTTGAAGAACCGTTTAGTAGGGTGATCGTAGATTGTGTGGGGCCTATGCCTAAGACTAGGTCGGGTCATGAATACTTACTGACGATCATGTGTGCGTCAACTAGGTACGCAGAAGCAATCCCACTAAGGTCAATTAGGGCTAAACCAGTTGGTGAGGCTCTGAGAGGTTTTTTCACTCGTTTTGGGCTAACGAAGGTTGTCCAGAGTGATCAGGGAAGCAATTTCACCTCTAGGTTGTTTCGAGAACAGTTGTACGCTTTAGGTATTGATCAAGTTACTTCCAGTGCGTATCACCCGCAAAGCCAAGGAGCTCTAGAGCGTTTCCATCAAACTCTCAAATCCATGATTAGAAGTTATTGTATTGATAATGACAAAGACTGGGATGAAGGAATTCCTTTGCTGTTATTTGCAATTCGAAAAGTTGTACAAGATTTGCTAGGGTTCAGTCCCTTTGAGCTAGTGTAAGGGTTTACCGGTAATCTTAAATTATTTTCTGTAAATCGACGTAATGTGATAATTTTTTATTACGATTCTCTCGGAGCAAGTATTGCCACATGTGTTTTTTTCATTATTCGTTCATGGCTTGTGTTTATAAGTGCATCTTGTTAGGACCTACTGTTTGTTACATCACTATGGCTACCACCACCATTAGCTTGCACAAAAACCTGACAGCTGAGGAATGTTATTTATCGCTTACTAGGGTTATTGTTCACTTTCTTTATTATTAGTTGGGTCCAAAACATAAGTTCCGTGACCATTTTCTGGCTAGGATGGTTTGACGATGGATTTGACTTCTATGGATCATTTATAAAGAAATTAGCCCCCCGGTCCCTCCCAAAAATACCGGCATTTTTCGCTAGAGGGCCAAATCCAAGATGGCCGCCGGCGCCATCTTGGAAAATTTACGTTTGAACCAGAGCACCTAGAATCATGTCTGAAAACACTTTTTGGGGTAAGTGGACCTCGAGGATTCCGATTCCGACATCGGTTTGACAATATGACACCAACTTGACCTAGAAATCCAAGATGGCCGCCGGCGCCATCTTGAAAAATTTACTTTTGAACCAGAGCACCTACAACCATGTCTGAAGACACTTCTTCGGGTAAGTCGACCACAAGGATTCCGATTCAGACATCGGTTTGATGCTGTGAAATCATTTTGACCCAGAAATTTAAGATGGCCGCCATACGATAGAGAAAACACATATTTTTTGAAAGGGAACACCTAGAAACATGAATGAACACATTTTGTTTGGTTAAATCATTGCGCTGATGCAATTTGTGAAGGTCCTGGTCAGCCGGATATGTTGAATAATGGTTCTAGGAGTGAGCTCCTAATGGTATAAGGACCAATCGGCTGGATTTGTATGTGGGTACAAACGTATTTAGCACAATGAAGGTCTGATTTATTTTAACAATGTACACTTTCTTTTCAGTTTGTGTCTTCGCTGAATACACCAATCACCGTCACTACATAATCGTAGTGTTGGCACCAGATTAGTTTCTCTTTGTACAGTTTTGTATCACAAACATGATACGTTTTTTTTGTTATTGTTCCACTGATGCTGTGGTTTCAGTAGCTGTGTTGTGAATTGACAAAAATCAGTTAGATTCTCCCTGGTAATATTGGGTAAATGGGGTAATATCGGGTGACCTCAATTTACATGCTGACCCTAAGTGGGCGTGATAAACTTTAGTGAAACAATTTTGTCACTTTTTTCCACATGAACGTTATGTTTTGCGTAATAGCGATACGTTTAGGGTGTTTTGTAGAGATAATTGTGTAATATTTATTTACTCAAAGTCTCAAAGAAACGAATTTGCCAAAAAGCCAACACGCAAATACATTTTAAAGGAAATATCGGCAAACTGTGATTACAGACGGCGGTGATATCGGGCACATATTTCTTTCTTTCTTTCTTTCTTTCTTTCTTTATTATTTCTACCACATATCATAAAGGTTACAATAGAATGCAATTCATCAATAAATAATCAGGTGTAAATTTGTAAGCTAATCATGCACATTCTTTTAAATAGTATAAATACATGCGGGAGGAGATCCCCAAGAAGCAAAGCTTGTCGAGTAGGAATCCCCTATGAAGTTTAGTGAAAAAGAAAGAATACATACATAAGACAAAACCAAATTTAAGATAATGCTCAAGATCAATACAAATAACAGAGTAGATGTGATACCGAGTACATGTGTATGTGTGGTAACCCATTAAGAATTTCTCGTCTAAGAAATTCAATCAGAATTCAAGTAAGTGGACAAAAGATTAGATTTAAATTTATATTTAAATAAGGAGAGGCTACGAATACCTTTCAGTGAGTTATGCAAGGAATTCCATAGCTTAGGGCCTTCATGTCTAATTGTTTTTTTTAAGACAGTTGTCCTAGCAAATGAACGGTAACATTCACCACGTTGTCGAGTAAAATGGTGATGTATTGTTTCATTTCTACGAAACATATTCATAATTGGAATTGGGAGTGAATTTTTGCTTAAACTGTGCATGAAGACTCCAAGCTGAAATTTGTAAATGTCACCAACATTAAGAGTTTTATGCTTATAAAAAGTGGTTTTGAATGTTCTAGCATACCAACTGAATTAATCACTCTCAATGCACGTTTTTGTAGGTTAAACATTCGGTTAATTCGACTAGCACAACAATTACCCCATGCCAGAACCCCATAGTTTAAATATGGCAGGATCAATGTATTATAAAGCATGAACAATATATCATGTGGGAAAAAGGCTTTAAGCTTACAAATGACTCCTACATTCCTTGAAATGATGGAACAAATATTATTAATTTGGATTTTCCAAGAAAAAGTAGGATCAATATACAAACCCAAAAATTTAACATAATCAGAATAATTTATGTTTATGTTATTAATATAAATATTAGGTAGGTAAGGCCATGTTTTTTTAGTGAACAACATACAAGTAGTTTTTTTTATATTAAGGGACAGTTTATTTGCTTTTAGCCAATCAGATACTTTATATAATTCCCGATTGACTATATCTGCCAGTATGTAAATATTATTATGACTAAGAAATAAGTTACTGTCATCAGCGAACATAATAAAAGAAAATAATTCTGAAGATTTGTGGAAATCATTTATGTAAATAGAGAACAAAAGAGGTCCGAGTATGGATCCTTGAGGAACTCCAAGAGATATGTTTTGGAGTGAAGACTGATAACCCTCTAAATACACAAATTGTTGACGATTTGACAGGTAATTTTTAAACCACTCCAGAGGAATGCCTCTTATACCATAATGGGCAAGTTTGGACAAAATACTACACGTTTACTACACGCTAAGATTGTAGGAGTGGCAGAAGTGTTATTGATGTTTATAATGTATGTATTGTATGTATTGTAGTATTGTTTCGGTAGTATCGTAATATTAGTATTAACATCTTAAATTTCTGAGTCAAAATGATTTCACAGCATCAAACCGATGTCTGAATCGGAATCCTTGTGGTCGACTTACCCGAAAAAGTGTCTTTAGACATGGTTGTAGGTGCTCTGGTTCAAAAGTATTTTTTGTAAGATGGCGCCGGCGGCCATCTTGGATTTCTGGGTCAAGTTGATGTCATATTGTCAAACCGATGTCGAAATCGGAATCCTCAAGGTCCACTTACCCCAAAAAGTGTTTTCAGACATGATTCTAGGTGCTCTGGTTCAAAAGTTAATTTTCCAAGATGGCGCCGGTGGCCATCTTGGATTTAGCCCTCTAGCGAAAAATGCCGGTATTTTTGGGAGGGACCGGGGGGCTAATTTCTTTATAAATGGTCCATAGAAGTAAAATCCATCGTCAAACCTTCCTAGCCAGAGAATGGTCACGGAACTTATGTTTTGGACCCAACTATATGGTTAACAATGGCTAGTACAGATCTATACATAATTATAATACTAAGACTGCATCCAAAATACACATACCTCTTGCTAGAACAACTCTTTTTCAACATACTATTTTTTTCTCCGGACCCCAAAATTTGAATTTTCTATCATCGTCTGTAACTAATTGCCCTTCAATCAATACGTTCAAATGTAAACTGAAATCATTCCTACTAAACTCCAAGAGTACTTAATTTATTGTCATTTGTTAAGTTATTTTAGCCAATAATAATCCGTCTTGCTTAATATCAAGTCCATACTTAATATGTTTAACCGATTTATGTATTATTTAATTATGTGATCACGACTAAACCTTGTAATCAGTGTTTTTGTCTTATCTTGTCCTGTTCTGTAGGGCACATCCGCCACAAGCTTTTGCTTTCTAGGATGATGCCTCCACACTTGTTTTTAATGTACATGTATTATTCAATGTAATTAAGAGTAAGAATGTGGAAATAAATGTTCTATTGAATGATACTTAGGATGAGCACATGGAAAACATTCGTGCCCTGTTTGACAGATTAACTGAGGTGAAGTTAACAGTAAATCTGGCGAAAAGCCAATTAGTTAAAGCTAAAGTTACTTTCTTGGGTCATGTTATTGGCCAAGGTGAGGTCCAGCCTGTCAAATCTAAAGTTGAGTCAATTTGTTGTTTTCCTCAGCCAGCCAACAAAAAAGCCTTGATGCGTTTTCTCGGTATGGCTGGCTACTACCGAAAATTTTGTACAAATTTCTCGGATGTTGTTGCCCCGCTGACCAATTTGCTCAGCAAGAGAAATAGATTTATTTGGACAGAAGAGTGCAAACATGCATTTGAGTTGGTAAAACGTATGTTGGCGACCGAACCAATTTTGAAGGCTCCAGATTTCACCAAGGCTTTTAAGTTATTTGTTGATGCAAGTGATTTAGGAATTGGATCCGTTTTGTTGCAAGAGGATGATCAAAATATTAATCATCCTGTTTGTTATTTTTCAAAAAAGTTAAACAAACAACAAAAGAACTACTCAACTATCGAGAAAGAATGTCTCGCTCTAATTTTGTCTTTGAAACATTTTGAGGTTTATTTAAGTGCTCCTGCACAAACCATCATTGTGTATACTGACCACAACCCTTTGGTTTTCCTTCAAAAGATGAAGAATCAAAACCAAAGACTACTCAGATGGAGTTTAATCCTCCAAGAGTTTGACATTGAAGTAGTTCATGTTAAGGGAAAGAATAACATCATTGCTGATGCGTTACCAAGAAGCTTCTAATTGAGCTAAAGTGCTATATTCGAAAATACATTTATTTGTATCGTATATACTCTGTAATAAAATGTACTTTTAAAAATGAAAGTTTTTCTTTATTAAAAAAACCCAATAATTCCCCAAGGAGGGAAAACTGTTACAGATGGGATATGTGTTCCTTTTTAATACTCACCTGCTACTTTTCTTTGCTCATTTATACCTAAACATTTGTGGTATTTTAGTGTAAAGTGTTTTACAGTGGACTCTAGACTTGTGTAACTATCATTCAATCTGTTTTTTGTACCCATTACCTTTTTTACCTATTGTGCCCAGTGGGCTGACTGATTATGTAATGGCCCTCTGCATTATTGGGTGCAAGAGTATTTAAAAAGGGTTGTACTGTGCTTGGGTGCACTCATCACACCACAGCCACCATGCCAGCCAGAGGCTCTGCTCTCTCTTTCTTTTATAACTGATGGGTGTCAACAAACAGCCTTCATCATTAGCCACACCTTGTCCCAGCCAGTGCCTTGGTGCGTCGGCTATGTACTGCCTGTAGAGACGGCGAGATACCGCTGTTCTTTTTCTCCTTCGTTGGTCTGAACCACGTGGTTCTCACAAGGCGGTGAGTCACCACTGCTCTTGTTCTCCTTCAAGTAGATGGCCTGAGCCACCCGGTTCTATGGCACTCTTCGATGGCCTAAAACCAGACCGGTTTTGCGGCTCTTCCTAGATGGCCTGGACCAGACCGGTCCAGTGCATGAGCTGCACTTTCGTGGTCTCCAACTCCGAACCAGAAGTGTGCCACAGCCTGACTACAGCCGCCCAAGTACAGACCCAGCCCAAAGCCGGTACTCCTAGGAGCAAGTTCGGGCGCGAACTATAGGGCCTTTTCGAATCCCTGGCTTCGTCTTCGTCTTTGGCTTAAGGCGATTTTTGACTCCCAACTGCAAGATCTCCAGCCACATTCTGACGCCTGTTGTACTTCAGAAACATTTACTCGATCGATGTGAACCCCAAAATTAGACTATTTCAATTTGGGCTTTAATTTGAGCTATAGTAGCTCGCTTAAGTTAATTAAGTAGGCAAGTTCGTGATATTGTTATCACAGTTGCATGCTGGCATGTCTATTATGGCTAACATCTGAATTTCAGCCAATAGAAAGCCACCACGAGATCTCTTATTTACAATATTACATTCCTCATAGCTGACACTTTTAGCGCTCTTAAAACGTGATAATTGACCATTATTTAGGCGTTATAATGATCGTTGCCATTCCGCCTGGGTTGGAATGGGAGGAGTGGGAACGTTCTTAATTACCCCGTTCTCCCGCGAGCGCACGGACCCTGCTCTACCCGCGTTCCATGCTTGACAGCAATACAATAGAGCGGTCACGCGTGCTTATAAACGCATTGTGTCAAACGGCCGTGGATGACGACCACGCAACGAGTATCTGATGCCGGAAGCTTGTGGTTTTACGTAGGTAGGCCTGTGTAGTATTTACATAGAAAACAATAGTGTATTACCAAAAGAAATGCTGTTTTTCAAAATGTTTTTCTTTCCTTTTGCAGGTGCAAGATGAACAACTGGCAGTAAAACATTGATTGAAAGGTATCACAATTTCATTGTACGTGTTTGGAGAAAAGAAATGTTGGATTATTGGAACAGCAATGTAGTAAGGGGAAGTTAAGAACAACTTCTGTCCGTTAGACATCATTCAGAGTTCGCTATGAGCAAAGATGTTAATAGTCGGTAGCTCCAACGTTTTATTTATTTTATTACAGAAATATACAAGAATATACTCATTAATATTTAAAAGAAGCTCCATATGTTTTTATAAAAATGTTAACTTACTTTCACTGCCATTAATATTTTATCCAAAGCTTTAACCCTTTCAATCCCACCCACTCATGCAAGAGTTTCCCCTTGTTTACCACAGCAATTAGGAGCTCATTGTGACTCTAGCCCAGTGGTTTTTGAGCAATTTCATTGCGAAGTGCGCCCTCAACACACTGTGTTTACATGCATACTGTACATATACACTGGCTGAGATATTTGTATGTAAAACTGATTGCAAAAATAAGTGTACAAGGAAAACAAATTGTGTGCATCTGTTTATTTTGTAAGTGTAAAAGCACAATAATGAAATAATTACGTATTTACACTCGGGGAAAAGTAATACAAACGGGTGATAAATACAAGCAAAGACGGCACATGTTTCAGAATTTGTTTACATGTAAAAAACAATAACTTGTATGATAATTTTTTTTTTTAATTCCTTTGTTATTTTCTTGGAAATGAACCATTTACTTGTATTCGGTGCATACACATGCATCAAAAGCCATGATAAAAACAATTTGCCTGGAAACTTGTACATGTATTTACTGTACGTACATACATCATAAGTAATTATACCCTCAAGTGGTATGGTAATTCTCAAAGCAAGGAACTTTGCACATAGGCTTCATACATTGCTTACATATAATCACAGTTTGTTTTCGCCAGCCTAATTTGCGGTTACTGCAAACAATGCAGTCGCGTTTCTTTCCATTGCGGTTTTTGCCAGAAAAGTGCTGTTGTCTTGCCAAATCAATAGAAATATGGTATCTCAACCGACTTGTAGCATTACGTTCCCAACCCAATAGCAAGCATTGTACAATCCCTATACTAAAATCAAGGTTACTGACATTTTTGCTCCCTGCTGTGCTGTTAAATATTACTCTGCTATTGACAATACATATATATTGAGAAGATAGTAAAAAACTCGTTTCCACCATTTCAAGCTTTTGTGGGTATGATTGTAGTACTGAAAACACTAGTCTGTTAAATCGGTGCCTCCTATATTTAAATTAAAAGATGAAATACATTCGGGCTTCATAACTTCACGAAATCCAGAAGTGCTCTTTTTACATCGAGTTTGCTTTTTTGACACTGCAGTGCTGCCAACATTTAGTTAGACATGTTACATATTTTTTTGTCTTGCCAAACCATGCACAATTGCCCACCTTTCACCAAAAAAATTGGCTCGTTACCTTTCTTAATTTTATGATTTTTTGGATTTGCGACCTCGGGTATTCCCTTAGTAGTATATCGAACAGTTCCGCAACATCCAAAGCCTTGTTCAGACAGTTTTGCTATCAGCGACGGACTCGTATAGTAATTATCACAGTATATGACGTGTCCCTTATTCTGAAGTGGTTTGACTAATTCTATAACCACTTTTCCGGCAACTGTCAGGTTTGGTGGATGGCAGTCTGATGACTCGGAATCTACATGTACCTTATCCTTACAGTCTTTGTGTTGTCAGCACATCTGTACAGTTCCGAATTGAACGTGTATCCGGATTTACTACAATTTAATGAAAATGCTTTAATCCCACGTTTTACTGGTTTGTTGGGCATGTACTGAATAAAACTTAAGCGTCCCTTAAATTTTAACATACTCAAACTTCGGGATAATGACTTCCAAAGTTTGTCTTGTTTAGCCGAGGATTCACGAGGAATTTGGTTATTGGAGATGTGGAGAAACCGAAGAATTGAACTGAAACGATTTCTCGACATTACCGACGGATAAAAGGGATTTTGCAAAATTTCTGACGTTGACCAATACATCCTATATTGAGGTAATTTGTTTATGCCCATAGCAATGATAAGTGCTACAAATGCCATCATTTCGGGAACGTTGGTTGGGTACCAGGAGAACTGTTGTTCAGGATTTGAGTCCATTGTTTGCTGTGCATAGCGATTAGTCTCGTCGACGAGCATATCCCACACGAGTTGGCAAAAATACAGCTTGAAGATCTCCACTGCCGAGAGTGTTCCAAAGTCGCCAGTTGGGCCAGGATTTCCAGTGAACTGCACAGTCCCACAATCGTAGTGGTCTCGTCGTTCCCAACCAGATCGGAAATTGACTTTTCCAGTTCTTGATCTGGAAGAACTTTGATGGCTGTCATCTTGGTAGGTAGGCTGCAAAAGAACAAAGATCAAATTTTATTATCGGTCCTATATTTGTTAATGCTAATTTGCAGCACACGCCTAAATTTATATTGCGCTGAGTAAAGAACGACCATGGTGGCCTCAATAGTCGTTGCAGATAATGTCATGAATGTGAATGCCTTGTGAATGGTATTGACTGTGATTGACATTATAGTGAATCATCTTCTACATTCTTGCCAAATATAATACAAAATAATACGGAGTCTAAATACCAGGCCAAACGGCCTACGAAGCTATTCTTGTTTGAGGTTAAGACTAGTGCATCTTTTTGGACGCAAAATTGCACGACAGGCTATATCATGTTTATGGGTGGAGGTGAATTTCTATAGGACTGTATTCATTTGATGTACATGCACTGTAGTACATCAAATGAATACAGTTATACTCAAATTTCCGTTATACTCGAGGGTACCTACTCAAGCCTGTATCATGCGCTTACCTCTTGAAATTCTGCTGTGTTTTCGCCGAGCATGCTTTCGTCGTCCGAAGACTCTTCAGTGTCATCATCATTTACGTCAGATCCGGAATCACTATCTGCTAAAATCTCAGCCAAAATGTCATCATTTAGGATTTGTTCCATTCCGATTGCAAAAACACAGCGATACGTATAACCTACTTCAACCGCAATGGATATGCATGGACGCGACGCTATGTCGCGCGTTGCGTCAGTCACGTGACCGGTAGCTAACCTATCCACGTACACACGTACACAGCCTGCATGCAATGCATATGGCGCGCTAACTTCAAAAACTTTATTTCTGTCAACAGAGGGCGCCAAACGAATAACTCTCAAACAGTGTTCTCGCTGGTGAGATAAGTCGCCTTGGTCGTCAAGCTCATGGCAAATCCTGGGACTTTTTGTCGCCCACGGGTTCCAAGCATATCACAACAAAGGCTCTTTTTGGAGCCCGTGGGATTGAAAGGGTTAAAGACATTTACAAAATTGTTCGCGTTTTCTTTTCAAGGATATTAAAAATGGAATAAAACAATTATTACAACGCAAGTCTGCATTGGTGATTAGGTGATAGGAATACTACTAGTTACGTGTTGTTGACCAAGCATTCAGGGGTACAAACTTATGACTCAACGAGGGGGGGCACAATGAGTCCACGATTGACAGAAGGTCCACGATTCCAAATTGTGTACAAATCCTATGGAGGTCTTCCGAAAAAAGTTTGAGTACAAACAAAAGAGGGATATTTTTCGGATTAATTACAATGTATCTTGCGCAATCATTTTGCTGGATGCCTAGAATCATTGTTTACTTTCAAATAATTAAGATATTTCGTAATAGTTCGGTAGTAAATATTTTCGAAATCTGCAAATGGTGTATCCTACCTTCAGTTATCTTACCTTCAGCTCACCTTCATTTGTTTCTGAACTTAAAACAAATCCACTGATCTCTCGTGACAATGGAGGGTGCCCCCAATAAGCCCGTTTTCAGAGTATTGATGATTGATGAACTGCATAGACGGATCATGGACAGACGGCGCGCCCCGGACAAACGGAAAACTGGAGCAAGACTAGCCAAAACCTAGCTTGCTGGAAAATAATTCGCGTCAAAATGTAGGTCCGGTCTTAAAATTTGACGTCAATATTGACGTCAATATTCGCGACTTTGGGGAGAGTCGTGAAATTTGTCGTGAATATTGACGTCAATATTCACGATCTGCGTTGTCTCTTCAGGGCCACGATAGATATGGATCCGAGTGACAAGGGGTTTGAGAAAACTGTCAAATAATGGTCACGTTCGCTTATTGTGTGATCATTTGCAAATACCTATAATCAGGATCAACACGTAATTCTTTCATGTATGTCTTTAATTTATTCCACAACAAATAAGAGAACACTCAAAAGAATCATTCGATCAACTTTTACTAAAACTTTGCTCCAACGCCTTAATTCGGTTGCTTCATTTCAATTTTTAGTTATTGCCACATCAAGGGCGGAGCCAGTCTCCTATATATTATAATGCTCACCATAAACAACCCATGCAAAATGTAAATATTTAATTATTACTATAATTGTAATTGTTGTTGTGTCGGGGAGGTGCCTGGGGGGGGGGGGGGGGGGGGGGGGGGGTGCCATTCCTCTAGAACCGCTCCTTCACATCATCTTCAAATTAAGTATTAATTTAAATCTAATCACCACAATCTAGTAATACAATTAAGGCTACTCATTTGCCTTAATTTTGTAAAACTATTTCAAGCACAATGTATAATATTGTTAATAAAGATAATTTAGTAATAATACAAGAATGAAATCTTTAACTAGACAGGGTGCTAAACATCATCTGCCCATAAAGGGCTGTACAAAGATGTATATATTCATATATACATGTATGCAGGTGCATATATTTATTAATGTGTGGATAATAATGTGCAAGGTCACCCAGTCATTTTTCTAATTGTGCAAAATTCGTGATAAGTATAGTAAACAAGCAGCTATAAAATCCAATTGATAAAAAAGGTACTTTGAGGTTAAATGTACACGAACTGGAATAAAATAGGGAGAGGTCATCACCATTGACATTCCTAACCCAACATTTCTTGAGAAAAACATTTCCCCTCCTCGCGAGCGCCGGGAATAATAATACCAAGCTTGTATTTGGTAAATTTTAATTAACCCTAACTTCCCAGTATCTGTGAAAAATCATATTAAAATTTAAGCATTTTGAAACAGTTGTCCAATTCCAGAAACTGGTTAACATTTTGCCAAATTAACGGTAGGATTTTACTGACACGATACTCCCAAAATACAGGTTACACAGTTAATATTTTTTTTTACAACTTTACTACTTGGTACGAATCTGTACTAGGGACATGATGAAATTAATTATTTTCTCTCACTTTAGCTAGGAGGGGGGGGGGGGGGGGTTCCTCTAGAGCCGCTCCTTCACATCATCTTCAAATTAGGTATTAAATCAAGTATTAATTAAATCTAATCACCACAATCTAGTAATATTTGCCTTAATTGTGCGCAATGAATAATATTTTTAATAAAGATAATTTAGTAATTAATACAAGAATAGAATATTTAACTAGCCAGGGTGCTAAACATCATCTGCCCATAAAGGGCTGTACAAAGATGCATGTGCATATGTTTATTAATGTGTGGATAATAATGTGCAAGTTTACTTAGTCATTTTTCTAATTGTGCAAATTGGAGCATTTCGAAACTGCTGTCCAATTTCAAAAACTGGTTAACATTTTGCCAAATTGACGGTAGGGTTGCACTTACACGATACTCCCAAAATACAGGTTATACAGGTAATTTTTTTTTACAACTTTACTACTTGGTACGAAGCTGTATTAGGGACATGATGAAAACATTTTTTTCTGTCACTTTAGCTAACTCTAACGTACGACTATATGTCGTACGTAAGACGTATATGTCGAATTGTATGTCGTACGTACGACTTGTATGTCGTACGTACGAGTTAAAACTCATAAGTCGTACGTACGACATATAAGTTGTAGGTACGACTTAAATAACACTTAAATAAAGCTGTCTGAGCAAAGGCTAATCTCACCAATAAACGGTCGGCAAACAATGCCAAGATGGCGAACAAACTTGTGCTATCTACCGAGTGAGGCTCGGCGTAGGCCTACTTCCGGTATAAGTCGTACTTACAACATATAATTCGTAGGTACGAGTTACATTTCGGAAGTCGTACTTACGACATATAAGTCGTACGTACGAGTTAGCTGACGTGAGAAATATTAATTATTTTCACCATGGCCCTAATACAGCTTTTTAACTCGGGGACATTTGATAAAAGGAAACAAAACTGCCAACTAGGAAAACAATGTCGTACGTGATGTTTATGTTACGACGTCAACGTTAAATGCTGCAAAACATGCAAATGCTTTAAAACAGTTACAACAATTTTGAGTCAAAATCTAAATAAACAATGTCGTGACCGTACGTGACCCATGTGCTGCTCGTAAAAGGTTTTACAGACGTAGCTCAACAGAAATGCTGTTCATGAATCGTACTACTTATGCTCAGTTGAACTAATCACGACATCCGAGTAACTCCAAGCGTAGAGCTAGACCTTCAGCATCAACAGGTTTGTCAATAGGCTCAACGCGTACAACCGTCGCTACCACACTTTTAGCAAATTGGTTGGTGACCGGGGTGTTGGCATCGGAGTTACCGCTGAATACCTAAAATATAAGCAAAAATACAATCAAAACTTGTGACTTACAAAGCAACCAACAGCACTTCTTAATTAGAGTTTCATTATACTGCTTATCTTGAGATTTTAGTCTGCGTAGTTTTAGCCGTAATAGGTTACACAAGCAAGCGCATCTCGCGTGAAATATGGAGAAAAAAAGTTTCTCGCTGTTATGTTTTAATAATACAAAATGTATACAATAATTTGAATTGAAATAAAATCAACAAGACGAAGCATCAGACGCGGCAGGATGTTGAACAGCAACAAAATACATCTTCAAAGTCAAAAGAAACCAGAATAAAACTTAATATAGATTATATTTATTTTTGAAACACGATGCAAATCATTAATAAAAAAACAAATGTGATATAATAACCTTGATGTTTCCGTTTTCATCGGTCACATATTTGTTATCAGGTGAATACTTCTTCCGAAACGCCACCCTGTACGTGTTTACTGCATACGTGTAGCCACTAACAAGGAGGCCTTGTGTGATGACACCAGACAGTACAGTGCTCTCCACGAGGTCCACCTCAATCCAGGCACCGACGTCACTGAACACAAAGTATATATAACGGGTATCATAATTAGTTAGACCATATCATTGGTAAAAATGACAACTTCTTGTATTTGTTTGTTTACCAATATGATGCATATCGTATTGGTTGGACACATTTGTGGCAATGGTTATTTGAGCCAGTCTGTTTTTAGAGTGTAAACATGTACAGTCTGGTAATGACGGCAACACTGCGTCAGCTATTGTCAACAGTTTTTACCAAATACACGTAATATGTTTATACCACTAATTTGTAAAGGGCTGTGTTTGGGGCTGTTGTTTTTGTTGTTGTTTTTACGGATACATACTATCTGGGTACCCAAGCACGGTCACCGTTCAGGCGTCCTTCCCAAGCAGGCCAATCGCCGTATGCACTGGACGCTGTCATGCGATCGTCAGTGATGGATCCGTCTTCAAGCCCCAGGGGCTGTGGTGTCAAGCACTCAGCTGGTGGTAAAAGGTGAGGACAAATCGTAAGAAGCGCGTCATATTAGTTTTCAAACATGAGTTGGGGTGATGTGGTCCTTTAAAAACTACAGCTTTTCCGCATTACAGCGACAATAGTACATTTTCTAATCTAGAGCGCTCAAGCCAACAGGATGACTAAAACAATAATTCGGCTTCAGTTTAGCGAGACGCCCCTTCTGGAGCCAGAAATCATAATTTGTTGTTCACGAAATCAACTTTCCTAAATAATTTAAGCGATTGTCTCAATGTTGAAGTCTATACTATAGGCATTATGTAGGATAAATTGTTACTAAAAGCTTGTAATTGTATAATTAATTGTCTTCTAACGATAGTGGTATAGTGCTACAACATAGCGTCATCTAGATTTCAACCAACACTTTTGCTAGAGTTTTGAATTTCAGATGTTTTGTATTGAATACAAGGATACCTAGCTGTACACCTTCAATGTTGAGCACACCTGGGCCCAATTTCTTGGCTCTGCTAACCACAGAATTCCGCGCTTACGGTCACTATTTTCCGCTAACCGCGGTAGCAGAAAAATTATGTGCTTACCATGTAAGCACAGAATCCTTAGTTACGGGATGTACGCATGCTCAGAGACTAAAATTCCTCGCTAACGCGTGAAATACGTTTACCGTAAGCACCGAATTTTCTGCTATAGTAAGCCGGGATTTTTCGCTAACAGTAAGCAGAGCTAAGAAATTGGGCCCAGAACTTAGCCTTTTGGCAGAGATGTTTTACAAGCATCTTCTTTTCTGTTTTTTATGTCTATTCAAACTTACCAGCTGAGGAAACGGCACGCTTTCCTGGGCAACGCTTTCGTATCTCTTGCATGACTTGCTTCATCCAGTCACCCGGATTATCAGGGTCAGGTTCTGGCGGGGGACCGGAGTAACACACTCTTGCCTCGCTATCCACGCCGACCAAGAGCACTGTGGGTTCAAAGAAACACTTGCTAATTAGTGAACTTGTTAAGTTAAGGGCACAGTTAAGTGAAAACAATGTCGGTGACGATTAAAAGCCACCGGCTCGCAGCGAGCGAGGCCGAAATTATCAGGGTCTGCTACCCACATATGCTGGCCTGAACCTGTCTCGGACCGCGCCTGGGTTTAGTCAATGTTCACAAAATACTGGCGCGAACGGGTAAAATCTGTTTTACGATCAGGATTTTTTTTTTCTCGGTCGGTACATGCAGGACTTTTCAAATTTCGTTGCAGTTTACATTTTACATATTAGGCCATTTTGAGCAAGTTTTGGGGCCGCAAAAACTGTTTGTTTGCTTAATAAAAAAAAAATACCAAGCCAAAATACAAAATGTTATTACAAAATCAACTAAATCATAAGCCTGCAGAGAAATAAGAAAAAAGTTAAACCGCTAGAAGCAATTTGCAAAGACGTATAATGTGAGCGAGGGGACTGGTCTATAATCATTTCGTTAGCGGGCGCACTGCTTGAAAAGAATACGCGGCAACGCAAAAAAGCTGTGTTTTTGAGGGGTGACATGCTTAAAGGGGCTGTTGGGTTCTGTAGAAATAATGCTTTAATTAGGTTATGTTTATAGGGATCGTATACGTTTGGTATTTACTCCAAATTTATGGCAATAAAAACTTATTTGGTAAGACGTACAGCAGCTTTGGATAGTATATTGCATTTTTAGAAACCTTTCAATTTGAAGTACTGCGGTTATGAAAAAATATATCACTTTTTATCCCCCAAATTTGAATCTGAGAAACGTTACTGCAGTGACGTTTTTTCAGATTGTGTATTCCAATGCAGATTATTTTGACTGCGTGGACATAATCGCTCCAGATTTTTGGCAATATCTCCAAATCGCTACCACCTTTTGAAATGAAATTGTTACAGGTTAGTTTTATGGTATATATCTATAACTATATAGGATTGAAACAAACAGTGGGTTCCAATTACCAAACGTATACGATCCCTTTAAAGTCATAATGATATCAGCTATACATGTATTTTATTATAATGTGAATCCACTTTAAATAATGTTTTAGTTCAAAAGTATTTTGTTCTCCTTGTATATGCCACTAATAAAATGTTATCAGAAAATAGAATGTAAGAAATGCTGTGGAGAGGGCTAGTCTAGATTTTCGCCGTCAAAAATGCAGCTTATTTAGTAGGAATAATTCACAGACCTACAACCCACTCTTATGATTTGAGAAAGGCGCCAGCTTTATAAAAGGACAATTTGTGTGTGTATTATTACTTCAAACTGAAGGAAAACCTTAAGTTTTATTATTCCTTTTTTATTAAATGACCATTAATGTGATGCAGTAGGCTTACTGCCTAAAGAAGATACAATCCCCAAACCCTTCTCACCAAATATGGAATGACCAATGTTGGCTCTAATCCAACTAATAGGAAAATATTCTGAGACTCTTGGCAAGTTGACTTTAAGAGAGACAAAAATAGAAGAAAATTACAATTTTGCAAGTTCTAAAAACATATTCTAAATAGCATAAGGGTGACATTTAAAACATTAATAACTGTTTTCTCAATTAAGGGCAAGAATGATTCTTTGTTATGATATAGTTGATTTTGTGATATAATTTTTTCTTTTGGTTGGGTGACTTTTTTAAATAAGCTAAAAAACATTTTTGGCGGCCCAAAACTGGCTAAAAATGCCCAAAACACAAAATGGCCTGTTACTATGGCAACAGGCCATAGAAAACAAATAGTTTGTTATTAAAAACAAAATGCCAAGGACACTTATATACAATATTTACGTGGACCCACTCTTAAAAAGAATATTTGCTTATTTAACTTCCAATTTTATGTTAAAAATATGTTGTCGAGCTTAACTTCGAAAATCAGAATAAAGATTACCACGCAATAAATTATTGCACCACCTGAACAAACAAAATATTTGGTTTGCCCAGGTTCCATGGATCAAAGTGATTTCTTTAGTTTAACTTATGCGCATAGTCTAAGACCGCTAGAAGATTATTAAAAAATAAATAATAATAAACCCTAAAAATGTAAATTGATGTGTGTCACGTGAAATCACTATTAAATGACACTACCTGCAACTGGATTGAAACTGAATTGATATCGGTAGATTAATATGAGATGGTAGAAGAAGACAGCTAGGTTAGTGAAATAACCTTGATGGCATCATAATTACCAAGCACCGTCATTCAAACGAGCCGTGTAATAACAGGTACGTTTATGAAAACAACGTTGACTAATACGCCACTCGTTTCCACGCACTCCTCTCCACAGAGTTGTAATTGACTCTAGTCAATAGCGAGCTTTCGATTCGGGACTGGAGACAAAGAAGAAGGGAAGCCAGGCGAAAACATCGATCCGCGCATGCGCGAAACGGAACCTGTCTTCGTCTTTTGTTATATCCCTTCATGTCCATACAACTTTTATATAGTAGTACTAGTAGTCTAGAAAAAAATAAGTTTTGACCTCACACAAATTGCAAAACAAATTGTTTTCACCACAATGCATTTCTAAAAGGTCCCCGAGATGACATATTAAAAGTCTCTTGAAATTCAAGTGGTGGAAATATGAAAAATTTGCATGAATCGTTAATTCATGCCGCGTAATATATTTATTCCCATATTTGGGTATATATTTTTATGTTATATTTGAAAAGTTTATTTTGGTGATTCTACTTACATATCCTTACTTCAATAACATTTTCTAAAGCATAAGTGACTGAATAATTATGTGAATATATATAGTAATTATTCAAAATGACAACTTCGTGAGCCCATAAATGTGCCCATAAAGGGCTATACAAATATGTATATATTCATACATGTATATACATGTATGCACGTGCATATATTTATTAATGTGTGGATATTAATTTGTAATTTTTCTCATCGTGAAAAATGTGTGATAAGTATAGTAAACAAGCAGCTATAAAATCCAATTAAGAAAAACATTCCCCCTCCCCACGATCGCCAGGAATATACCAAGCTTGTATTTTGTAAATTTTAAATTGCACTACCCGAACAAACACATGTTTGGTTTGCCCAGGTTCCATGGATAAAATAGACTTTTAACTTATGCGCATAGTCTAAGAGCACTAGAAGATTATTAAAACATAATAATAATAAACCCTAAAAACGAAAATCGATGTTGGTCACGCGACATCACTATCAAATGACACCACCTGCAACTGGATTGAAACTGAATTGATACCGGTAGATTATTATGAGATGGTAGAAGAAGACAGCTAGGTGAGTGAAATAACCTTGGTGGCATCATAATTATCAAGCACCGTCATTCAAACGGGCCGTGTAATAACAGACACGATTATGAAAAAACAACGTTGACTAAAAGTAATATGCCACTCGTTTCCACCCACTCCTCTCCACAGTGTTGTAATGACTCGAGTCAGTAGCGAGCTTTTGATTCGTGACGGAAGACAAAGAAGAAGGGAGGCCAAGCGAAAACTTCGATCCGCGCATGCGCGAAATGTCTCCGTCTTTTGTTATGTCTCTTGATGTCCATAGGACTTTTTTTATAGGGTAGTAGTCCAGGGAAAATAAGTTTTGACCTCACACAAATTGCAACAATTGTTTTTTTTACCACAATGCATTTCTAAAAGGTCCCCACAATGACATATTAAAAGTCTCTTGAAATTCAAGTGGTGGAAATAGTATGACTAATTTGCATGAATCGTTAATTCCTGCCGCGAAATATATTCATTCCCATATCCTTACTTCAATAACATATAAGTGACTGAATAATTATGTGAAAATAGTAATTATCCAAAATGACAACTTCGTGAACCCATAAATGTGCGCACATTACACTGTCTCCAGATATCACCAAGTAGTCAGTAATGGTGAGCTTCATTGGTGCGATATGAATATCAGACTCTTGTAAAAATCGGACTCATTTGTTTTTCTTTGGTATCAATAAGTCCGTATTTCATAGAGTGTGAAATTCATGCTACACCCGTTTTTAGGTGCTTCACTGAGAGGAATCACTGAGACGAAAATCTTCAAGCAAATATCATATCGGAAGTTGGGTGCTGTTAATAAATGATGTTCATATTTCCAGGCGTTATTTGAACTTCTTGATAAAGTCTATCCTATACAAACTAAATCAGTATTGCCTTCATTTTTGACTGATGACGTCACCATGCAAACCTAAATGTACACGTCATGATACTGAAATGTATCATACCCTAATTTTCGAAGGCTAATTTTCGTGAGCTATAACTTTCTTGATTTGTATTTTAGTTCTGACATAAATGCAACTGGACTATAGAACTGTGCAGTGTCTATAGGTTTTCTCGGCTATTTAAAAACATTTGTTATTAAAATTCACCAACTCTTATACATTCAATTTGTTTACACGGTTTTTCCCAACCAATGTAGTTGTGGTCACTTTTTTAAATATCGGGCCGAGAATATTCATCACAGATCAAATTCGTCGAAGCTGTTGCCAAAAGGCAGCATTCAGAGATTGAATTCGTCTTATATAAACCAATTTTAAACGTATGCTAAGTAAATTAATCTGCTTTTTCATTAAACAGATTACCGGGTTATTGAACCAAAAAATGCTCGGTATAGTTTGTTAGTTGTGGCAACAAGTATTAGGGGGACTTTAAATTTGGGTTGGGTGTAATTAGAATATCATTGGAGATCGTTGCTTACCTGCGAGTGCCGATACCACCAGAAGAGAAAGCACCGCTCCGTCCATCCTCCTAGACTGTACGGATGCAAGTAACGAATCCTCAAAGATCGTGTGATTGATTGCACGAATAACCATTATACAGATCACGTATTACATTATGGTCAAATAGGCCTACCGAGACAACGCTTATGTCTTACGTCACTATACGAGCCTTTGATTTAAGCTACATGGGCGTGTCCTATTGTCCTATTATTTAAGTTAATGAAAAGATGGGTAGGTTCGTGCTATTTTTTATAACAATTGCATGCTGCGTGTCTATAATTATGGCTAACGTCGGAATTTCAGCCAATAGAAAGCCATCATGAGATCTTGTATCTACAATATCAATAGACATTCTTGAACACTGACTCTTTGGGGGCTGTTAAAATGTGATAATTGGCCATTAATAACTGGACAGCGTATATATATATATTACACTGTACAGGGGGATATGAATATCAGACTCCTGTAAAAATCTGACTCATTTGTTTCTATTGTTGGTATCAATAAGTCCGTATTTTATAGAGTGTGAAATTCATGCTACACTCGTTTTTAGGTGCTTCATTGAGAGGATTCACTTAGACGACAATCTTCAAGCAAATAATGCGACGCGGAAGAGTTCGGGCACAAAAAGCGGACGCAGTGTTCGTGCAATATAACGTGGATTTTGTCCAAGCCAGATATTAGGTTGTCGGGTTGGTTCAGTTCGGGTCGGTTTTCTCCCCTTGATTTGAAGAGTTCAGATAAATTTCGGCTCGCATTTGATTTATATCTATAACGTTTCGGGTCGGTTTGGCCTTTACATTAGTCTAGCACGAGTTGTATATGTACTCATAATTAACCACCAAGGTTACCGGGCTTTAGAGGAAGGGTACACCATTGATAATTGCTTGAATTACCATGAATGGATGGAATTAGGGGGGGGGGTTGTATTCTATAGTAAATATCGTTTAACTGACCTGTCCGAAGTTTTACAATTATGATGGATAGCGGGAAAATCACGAAAAAAAGCGTTTGTTTTCAACCGGCGTCGGGCAGTTATTCTTATGTTATTATTGTATGAATTTTGTTTTATATAATTATATTTTTCAGACTAATTACAGGATATCTAGCGCGATCATTTTGCTGGATGCCTTAATAATTCGGTTGTTAATATTGTTAATATCGGCAAATGGTTTATTCTACGTTTACATGAACATTTCCAATACGATTTGCCAATACCAGCCATAATTGTTTAGTAACGTGTAGTGGTTTTTTTTACCATAAATTACTTTACACAATACTTGAAAATACTAATTAAAACATACATTCATAAATAGATTTTAGCAAACTCGAGACAAAATACTTTTGGGAAACCATTATGAAAAGAATTGTTCACAAGTTTAAGCCAAAATAAATAAGTTCAATTTCGTACACAAAACTAAAACAAATATCGGTAAGATATTTGTTTTCTTAATTTGTTTTTGCGTGAAGGGAGTAATTACACTGGGAAATTCGTAAAACCAAAAATGACATACATTTATAAAAGAAAGGGAAAACAGGGCCCTGAAATACCGCAACTCAGGAGCTTAACCACTGAGACATTCGACTGCCGGTTAAAAGTGTTTTAAATCGATATGCCTTAATAGTTTGAGACGCTGGGGTAATAGTTTCCCTTTTAAAGACATTTACAAAATTGTACGCGTTTTCTTTTCAAGGGTATTAAAAAAAGAATACAAAAATAATTACAACGTAAGTCTGCACTGGTGGTTAGGTGATAGTAATACTACTAATACAAAAGTTACGTGTTGTTGACCAAGCATTCAGGGGTACGAACTTATGACTCAACGATGGGGGCAAACAATGAGTCCACGATTGACAGAAGGTCCACGATTTCAAATTGTGTACAAATCCTATGGATGTCTTCCGAAAAAGTTTGAGTACATGTACAAGCAAAAGAGGGATAACGAAAGAACAATGGGGGTCCACGATGGAAGGTGTTTACACACTTGCGTGTGTGTATGTGGGTTTAGATTACAAATCATTAGTGGTTATTAAATTGTCCTTCTTGCGTATGGTGACATCCAGGAATTGGGCCTGATGATTCGAGTACTCAGATGTGAACTTGATGGTCCTGTAGTAGGATTTAACGTGATTAGTGAAAGTCAGCAGACAGTCCTTATCACTGGTCCAGACGAAATATTAATTATCAATGTATCACCAGATCTAGGGATGACACGGTTCTGAGGCAAGCATGCGTTTCTCTAGGTCACCCATAAAGAGGCATGCAAAAGAGGGGGCCATGCGAGTACCCATTGCAGTGCCATGTACCTGTAGATATATCTAGAAAGGCAACATGGTTCTTCGTTAGTAGAAGACTCAAGAGGGCACTAATGTCATTGAGGGGAGGAGTCGTGTGTTCTACCTTAGCCTAGGCTATTTTGGGTTTTTTATTTATTGTAATATTTAAAGATCACTATACAATTTCATAAATATATCTTTAAAGAGGGTAGTCCTTTCAGTTAACAAACTGTTTTTCAAAGAAGCCCTCTAATTACAAGAATTACTGATCACTATACTATTTCATAAATAAATTATTGTAAACAATAATATTGACGTCGATATAACATTCGCGTCAAATTTCACCACTTTTCCCGAATATATGTTGACGTCAATATTCGCGACAAAATTTACGACTTGCCCACAAAGTCGCGAATATTGACGTCAATATTGACGACAAAATTCACGATTTGCCCCCAAAGTCGTGAATATTGACGTCAATATTGACGTCACATTTCGCGACTTGCCCCAAAGGCGCGAATATTGATGTTAAATTTGACGTCAAATTTCACGACCGGACATAAATTTTAACGGGAATTGTTTTTTTCTAGCAAGCTAGGTTTTGGCTAGTCTTGCTCCAAGACCGAGTTTTTCATTTGTGTCGGGGCGCGCCGTCGGTCAAGTCTATGTAGTTCATTAATCATCAATACTCCGAAATCGAGCTTATTGGGGGCGCCCTCGATTTTCACGAGACATTAGTGGATTTGTCAAGTAGGATACATAATTGCTTGAATTATCATGAATGGGTGAATTTGGGGGGTTGTATTTTACAGTAAATCTCGTTAACTGACCTGGCTAATGGATGGTTGGATGGCGAGAAAATCACGAAAAACAGCGTTTGTTTTCAACCGCCGTCGGGCAGTTATTCTAATGTTATTTTTATTTTTTTTTGCAATCGCCATCCGCCAATCGCGAATTTTGTTATATCAAATTATATTTTTCGGATTAATTACAAGCCTAGGTATAGCGCAATCATTTTGCTGGATGCCTAGAATCATTATTTACTTTCAAATAAGTAAGATATTTCTTAATAATTCGGTAGTAAATATTTTTGAAATATGCAAATGGTGTATCCTACCTTCAGTTCACGAGATTTGTTTCTGAATCCACTGCCCACAATAAGCCCGTTTATAGAGTATTGATAATTGATGAACTGCATAGACGGACCATGGACAGACGGCGCGCCCCGAACAAATGAAAAACTGGAGCAAGACTAGCCAAAACCTAGCTTGTTGGAAAATAGTAGGTCCGGTCGTAACATTTGACGTCAAATTTGAGGTCAATATTCACGACTTTGGGGGAAGTCGTAAAATTTGACGTCAATATTGACATCAATATTCACGACTTTGGGGGGAGTCGTAAAATTTGACGTCAATATTGACGTCAATATTCGCGACTCTGGGGAGAGTCGTGAAATTTGTCTTGAATGCTGACGTTAATATTCACGATCTGCGTTGTTCCTCCAGGGCCACCATAGATTTGGGATCCGAGTGACAAGGGGTTTGAGAAAACTGTCAATTAATGGTCACGTTCGCTTATGGTGTGATCACTTGCAAATACCTATATTCAGGATCAACACGTAATTCTTTCATGTATGTCTTTAGTTTATTCCACAACAAATAAGAGAACACTCAAAATAATCATTCGATCAACTTTTACTAAAACTTTGCTCCAACGCCTTAATTCGGTTGCTTCATTTCAATTTTTAGTTATTGCCACATCAAGGGCAGAGCCAGTCTCCTATTTATTATAATGCTCACCATAAACAACCCGTGCAAAATGTAAATATTTAATTATTACTATAATTGTAATTGTTGTTGTGTCGGGGAGGGGCATGGGGGGGGGGGGGGGGGGGGGGGGTATGTACGTATATACGTACGGGTACGCATAGCGCATGCTGTCGCCATGGCCGACTTTGTGGAGGAGGTGCAGCGACTTCTAGAGTTCCTGTCTTCAGGACAACACCCTCCAGGCCTGGATAAAAACCGAAAAAGGGCCCCGAGGAGAAAAGCCAAGTCATTCAGTTTGGAAGGGGGAACCTGTACTACAGTGGACGGCTGGTTGTTACGTCTAGTGGGTGCTAGACCCGTGACGTTGCACGTTTGAATCAAAGAATGTCCACCTTTTGAGTCGTTTCTCCGACTTAAACTACGTCCCTTTTACACCCATTGTCAATATTTAAAAGGAACAACAAGTGTCAATTCTTACTAATGCTTTAAAGTATGAGATGAATTAAGTCTATTGTTCAGTTGTACAAGCTACTAAGGAATGTGAAAGCTTTGTCCTGTCTGGTCTCCGTGTTGCGTAACCAAACAATTGAATAAAGGTTGGGTAAAATGAGGGTGTTTAAAATGCCCAGTACATTCGACATCGAAGTCATTTGATGTCATACATTCGTGTGCGTCTCTGCTAACTTCGCTAAAATGTCTTCCAGTGATGATCCGTACATATTTTTGAGTAGGAATACGTTGATGGTGATTCAAACCAGTATTTTGGGACATATTTGATGAGGATTTATACTCCAATGAGGATTAATACTAAAGCGGCAGATTCAGAGGTGAAGAAACTTCCTACACTCGTGGCTGATTTGGACCCCTTGTAACAGATAAGGAAATGATGGAAAATATGCAAGAAAAGGTAACAAGAACTTTTTATTCCCAAGATTTGGCTTGGCTCTCGGCAGATCATTTTGGCTTATTATTTTTAGCCCTTTTTATGGTGTAACTTGGCGTCAGTAGTCATTATTCCGTGTCGAAAGTATACCAGCCTTTTGCTAAACCCTGAACGGTTTCATTATCGCATGTCGAACCAGACTCGGAACAAAACAAATTTCTGTTGGTTTTTCTGCCGTTTTTGCTACACGGGTATACGACAGGACAGCATGGGTGAGTTAGCGAATGTAAAGTACATGTACGTGTTGTGCGTTTACCAGGCCTTTTTAAAGTTGTGCATTAGTAGTACTTTTTAGGACCTTCGAACGTATGACATAAATATGACCTATCTCCGTCGAAATTTATTTACAAGAAATCAATTCCTATTACGTGTACATATTTTAAATCGCAAACCATCGCTTCGACCTTGCTAATAAAAAGGTTTATCCTCCCCATTTTTTTTCTTAGTCGTTATAAGTTCATGGGCCATTTTCATTTTCGAATGTTTTAGACAAACCTTGATGCATTTTGTTACATGCCGGTTATCGCATCTATTTTATTTTATTTGTGTTATTGTTGATATCCCAGGTTGTGGCAAATCTGTGCAACAAGGCTTTTTGACAAACCACTCCATACGATCGAGCATGGCAGCATCTTGCTTCTACAACAAGGGCTTCGGTGGCCAGAACCAGTGACGACCATAGGAGAGCAGTCAGCCGGGCTGAAACCGCATAAGCGCGTCGACACGGCAAAGAGACCTCCAAGACAAATGTTGAGAGCTCTAGAGAAACTGTCAGCATAGCTCTTACTAAGTTGAAATAAATATAACAATAGCAATTTATGTGTCCATTGAGTCGTTCTTTTTCTGTTAATTCTTAAAAGAATGTACAGTTAACTGTACATTTTTTTAAATAATCGACACTTTTCTGAATAGAGTGACGTCACAAAAGTAGTTTAACATGGAGGAAGGGAAACAGACGACCGCTTTATATGTACTGTTAAACCACTGCTATGACGTCACGCTATTGTTAAAAGTGTGGATTCGTATCTACGAATCAACGCTTTGGACAATAACAGTGGATTGGTATCTACGAATCTTAAGTAAATTGTGGATATCTTGCCTACATTTTTATTTTATTCATTTCCTCAACCCTAACCCAAAGCTTTATTACGTAAGAGCCTCGAAAACCTCCCTTTAGGCCAAATAAAAAACAAACATGTTTAGCGTCATGCCTTTTTTTAGGATAAAGGAGGGGCCCCCTTTTTTTTAAATGGCCGCTCGACACATTCTAATGCGGGTCATGTAGTAAACTAGTCACGCCCTATCTTTCTATTTAAAATTAAAACATGTCTCGCCCACGATTAAAATTCATGTGGGTCGATCATGCATGCACCATACACGTCGCACCCTAGCCTTCCCATTAGAACAAAATAAATATTTTCACAGCATGTACACAGTAATGCTAAAGTCTAAAATACGATCTTAAAATTGTATTATCTGTTTTAATTGGCTTTTTCGCAATTTTGCGAAAAAGCCTTTGTTTTTGTTTTAATTTTGTTTTACTTCTTTTTTTTCTTTGTTTAGGACCAAATGCCATAGACTTTGTGCACGTTCATTAATACAAGCACTTTTCATAGAAAACAAAGTCGTATCAAAACAAAACTTTACCCAAGTGAAGACCCTATAGTGAGCTCGTGCCTAGCGGACATACATCATGATGACGTCATCAGGGGTCACGCGACGTCATATTAAAGGTGTAATTTATTTTGTCTTTGAAAATCAATAACAAATCACCCACAAAAGACCGGGACTTGAGGTTTGTGGCAATTGATACGATAATCCAGGATCTTCATTTCATCTCGTGTTCGTGAAATCACTTGACCCTTCCTTCCGGTCCAAACCGGAAAGGCCATATAATTTGAAAGTGATAAATAATATGAACTTACTTTCAAAGATGTTAGTGTCTGGCTAGTGTACCTTTCAAACATTTACCGGCGACGTCATAACATGTTATAGCGCCCTCTGGTGGCAGGTTCAAAATTAATATTCAGTTGATGTGTGTGGCGAAGTTTGCTGAAATCACTTTATAATTGATGTATATAATAGCTTCATGCTAGAAACAATTTGACGAGAAGAAAACAATTATGACGTCACCAGACCGGAAGCTAGAATGAAAAGACGTTTTGTATTTGGTTGGTTAGGTAGTTCACCAAAAGTTTACAAATGTGTGACGTCATCGTTCTAATCACTTTAAATTACATTTAATCTGTTTAAATAACCTAAATTCGTTTTGATTACTTTTAATCTGTTTAACATTAAGGTGACGTCATGATGACGTCAACAGGTTCCATGTGACGTCACATTAAAGGTGTAGTTTACCCCATAAGAATTGTACACGGTTTTTTTTTCAACCAATATATCTTTGGCACTTTGGTAAATCCGATCGACTTCAGATTTGGCACACACTTAAACCACCACCCCCCCTATTAAGTCATTTTAGACACGCGAAACAGCTCTGTGTTTTTCCACAAACACATTTCGGATGACTTCTGAGCTGAAATGACTTTTATGTGCTGACATTGCAGAAATGTACACATAAATCTGCATATAAATCTGCTGTACGTGAGTGCGACTATGTGCGCAGAAATGTGAAATGAATATGTACATGTATGTAGGTACCTATCCGTGCAACATTGCACAAATTTGCGTACTGAAAAATCTGCGCAGAACTTGAAGTCTAAAATAAAAATATGCGACTTTTCAAAAATCTGCGCAGAAAATATTCGTCATCACATAAATCTGTGCAGAAATATACAATAAAATCTTCCACATCTCAGATATATGCTTAGATATATGCGATAACATGTTTGTCATCGTTCAAATTCGCGCAGAATGCGCGATATCGCAGAATCTGCGATGTGTGATGTCCTTTCAGGGCCACCCTAGTGCCAGATTGGGAAAGCAACCGTTTTGCGAATATGTTCGGTTTGCAAAAAGCATCCGAGTTTACAAAAAGCATTTAAGCTAGAAAAGCATCCGAGTTTTTAAAAAGCATCCGAACTAGAAAAGCATTCGAAGTAAAAAAGCATCCGAGTTTACAAAAAGCATTCGAGATTACAAAAAGCATTCGAATTAAAAAAGCATCCGAGTTTACAAAAAGCATCCGAGTGTAAATTACAAAAAGCATCCGAATTACGAATTCATCCGAATTAGAAAAGCATCCGAGTTTGCAAAAAGCATCCGAATTAGGAATACATCCGAATTAGGAAAGCATCCGAGTTGTAAAAACACGTCCGATCTTTTTGACACTGATTTTGCTTCATACCCGACCCAAGAAAAATAAAACTTGTTTTGATTACCGCCGACCCTATCTGGAACCCCATTCACCCAACAAATTAACAAATAAACAAAATGTATAGTAAATTCATACAATATGGCTCTGTGTTTTCATGATAGCTATTGGAAATTATTTGTTTATGCACAAAATATAGCGTACATGTATAACAATCGGTAGAATTTTAGAAAATGAAAGGATGCATTGTGTTGTCTTCAATCAATATAGTATGTGGCTTACTGGTATTGCATGACTGCCACAACAGCGAAACTATTCGTGAGCTCTATTGTGCAGAAGTTAACTGCATCTTGGCGCGGCACCCGCTATAGCTTGGTGGAATCGTAACGTTTAGATACCTTGTTGACTTCCTGAAAACATAATGGGATTGTATGAGAAACAATCCACGAAACTTATGGAGTAGAGTACCAGCTAGGTGTGACTATAAACTTGTTTGTGTGTCATTCCATAGTGCTTTTCGAATTTGTCAAAAAGGTTTGTTTCATGTTTCGAAAAGTTGTACATAAATCAGAAAGTTTTCAATTGAAAGTAACTTGCTCAAATACAAACCTTGCTATTTTCTTTAAACAGACTATTGGCAACTGCATACAATGCAAAGTCATGCCGATAGGCAGCCGCCGGGAGACATTTCATCTTATTCTCATTTTAACCATTACATATTTATACATATACATGTACACATAGCCCTACATGTATTTTTAACGATAATTAAGGAGCGAACTTGACACTGTGGTTACTTTCCTCGCCTTGCGTATCAGCTGCGGTCTGATTCCCACCATGCTGGTCCACAGTGTATCTACATTTTAGTCCTATACTTGGATTTTGTTGGGTTTTCTCCAGAATACTGGTTTGGCTGTACATGGTTGTCGTACACTTGATGAACATTCGGTTTACATATGTAAGCCAATAATATTTAAATAGCTGCAGAAGAGAACCGTTTGGTGAAAGAAATGTTACCAGTCGCGAATGCATTAATGTAAAATCTATCGTTTTAAATTGGCAAAAATATGTAGTTCCCCGACGACGCAGTTGTAAATGGGATCTGAAATTAAAAAGTGCTGGCGGGTAGAACATAATACTAGTATTCATAACAGCTAAAGAAAGGATGCAACTGGGGCATTATCAATTGAATACATTAAATGCTGTTGAACGTATCTTTGTTTTACAAAATGGGAAATAAAAAGAGTTGCATATTATGAGTAACCATGAGCATGTGACTTTCCAGATTGTGTACTTGTATTGTAATACTAAACATGATTGAATTAAATTAGAAGGGTGGTGACAACGTTATAGACACTTTAGAGCAATTTTATCGATTAATATTATGCCTTTTGTCGTTGAATCATTTAGTTAGTTATACAATCGAATAGGCATTTGGAAAATATTTTGGCTCCTGTAGGGTGGGTTTATCTGTTATAAAAGCTATGTGTTTATTAGGACGGCCCTTTGTATTTATGTGGTTCTCATTTTCGACCAACCCTATTTTCGGGCTCCTGACCCAAGAAAAAACAACTTGTTTTGATTACCACCGACCCTATCTGGAATCCCATTCACCCAACAAATTAGCAAATAAACAACAAATATATAGTAAATTCATATAATACAATATGGCTCCGTGTTTACATGATAGCTATTGGAAATTATTTGTTTATACACAAAATATAGCGTACATGTACAACAATCGGTGAAATTTCAGAAAATGAAAGGATGCATTGTGTTGTCTTGATCAATATAGTACCTAGCTTACTGGTATGGCATGACTGCAACAACAGGGAAATATTCGTGAGCTGCATTGTGCCGAAGTTAATTGCATCTTGCTAATAATATATTTTGGTTATGCAGTGGTATTAATTCATGATAGACACACTGCATTTAACAAACTTGCGATAATATAGACGCACTTCTCATTTTATTTATCCATCTAATCAGGTTGAACTGCAAACAAAATACAAAATTGCTAGCGCGGTAAGACGTAAAATGGACAGACTCCAATCCGTACCTTCCCTTGCCACTGCGAACCGGCGCGGCACACGGCACACCGCGCTGTCCACTGGACACTGGGCAACAAACGGATTCCCACGTTCGCTTCCATACATCAAACCGCAGCGGGCACACGGGACACCATAGACCAAATGACGTATAATATTTACATATGTAAGCCAATAATATTTAAATAGCTACAGAAAAGAGCCGTTTAGTGAAAAAAATGTTACCAGTCGCGAATGCATTAATAGAAAATGTATACAGTTTAAAAATGGCGAAAATATGTAGTTCCCTGACGACGCAGTTATAAATAGGATCTGAAATTGAATAGTGCTATCGGGTAGAAAATAATAAAAGTATTCATAACAGCTAAAAAAAGGATACAACTGGGACATTCCAAATTGAAAATATTAAATGTTGTGAAACGTATCTTTATTTTAAAAAAGAGGGAAATAGAAAGAGCTGCATAGATATTTAGAGTAACCATGACTATGCATGACTTCCAAAAGTGATTTAATTGGATTAGAAGGGTAATGACAATTTTATAAGAATTGTAGAGCAATTTTATAGGACCATTTTAGTTACAAAATCAAATAGGCCTTTGGAAAATAATTAGGCTCTCGCAGGGCGGGTTTATCTGTTTAAACAAATGATTTGTTTATTAGGACGGAGAAGCTAAATATATTAGTCAATCAGTATACTTCTCTTAGTAATTTTATTCCTGCTTTGGGGGCCGGGAGTTGGAAAGCATCGGTCGGGCATAACTGTGTTAAATCAATTAAAACTTTATTTATATTCGGCAATTTTAATTGCTTTTATAAAAATTATATATAATTTTAATAAAATTGACTCTAAATAAAAAAATAGGAATAGCATCGACTCAGAATAAATATAATTCAATGTAAAAATACTTCCCGACTTCCACGCTAATAATGCTCAATAGAGAGACCATATTCGCTTGCATGATGCCTGCGTCTCCGGGAATTGTACAGAAAATAAAACGAACCTCTTCGGGATTTATTTTTACATCATCGTAAAAATCATGATTAAAATTTAAAAACACAACGGGCCGGCCATCTGACACTGCGCCCTCAATTGACGTAATGCAGTCATGTTTCCAAATTGCATATTCATATCCACGATCATAACATTAATTTTTGCGACATTTGTGTAGCGATATGTTTTTATTGTAATTATCCTGTAATATTTCTGTATTGACAATGTGAAAGAAGGAAATTTGCCCAGAAGGCATACGAAAGGAGTAAATCATTTTTGTTTTACGTTCCAAAACTGTGACTGAAAAAATTGGTAGACGCGCACGGAATTCGTAGGCAAAGCCGAACTCGAAGCCGAAGACAGAGCAAAGTTTTCGAAAAGGCCCATAAAAAACATGGTCGGCCGGCACAGCTGGTACTATGTTTCCAGAAACTCTGCAATAACCAAGGGAGTAAAGCGGGGCACCAGCTCAAATAACATGTGCCTGGCCGCCCAATCGCAAACAGCCAACTCAGCAACTGAGTAATGGTTACAATTTTGGGAAGGCTTCGGCTCGAATTCCGTCAAGATTAACGCAATAGTTTATGCGAAAAAACCTACACATATCAATAGGCAATCAAGAAGCAACTATATGTTTATTACTAACGTTTGTTTCTTTAAATTATTAACCGGAGGGTCGTCGTTGCAAACAGCCAATCCGACGATCCGTAACGCGGACGGTCGGGAGACGTCCTGACCGCGCCGGCACAATCTTGCATCCCGCCGCACCACCGACGCCGAGTCACCCGACAAAAAATGACACGTTTTTCCAACATGGCGTGGTTCTAATTCCAAGATGGCGCCACCAATGGCATGGCGCATTTTTCTTCTTTATAGTGTGTTGAAAAAGAAGACAAAACGTTCGCAGATTATGAGAGTTGGAGAGGCAGAATTGTAACGAGTCTCTGATTTTTGTGAGATTCAGTCGATTCATTTTAAATAAGTCGAGTCATTTTAAATAAGTCGAGTCGAGTCACATTGTGCAGTCGAGTCGAGTCAAGTCGAGTCACAAATATTTGAATACTACACAATTAATAAACACGTTACAGAAACACAAGGTGAAAGACCACGACGGTGTGTATGTGTGTTGTATCACAAAGAAAGGAAAACAGACGGCTGCTGTATATTTACCGGTATACAACGCGTTTGTATTGACCGGCAATCGTGGTCGTCGGACAAAAGAATTGGGAGTCAAACAATGGGTCCACGATTGACAAAACGTCCACGATCTTTTCTCGTGTACAAATTCTATGGCGATCATTCGAAAACGTTAGAGTATAAACAAAAGAGGGAAGACGGTCGGACAATGCCCCGTCCACGATTGAAGGTCTTTATCAAGATGTATGTGTGTACTCGTGTACATAATTATTCGCGTTGTTTTCATAAGCGTGTCTGTTATTACACGGCCCTTTAGAATGACGGTGCTTGATAATTATGACACCATTATTGTCATTTCACTCACTCAGGCCAAGTTCATCAAAGAACTACAGTTAACTAGTGGTTAGTTCGTGACGTCATTAGGGCATGCAAGTTGAAGTGCAAACAACTCTAGTCGAACTATTGATAACTGCCAAACTGGTCCTCTCTGTACTGTGCTATTAAAGCGGCTATTGGTTACCATCGATGCGACCAACCGCTGTAAACTGGTCGTGAATAGTCGACTAGACTAGTACAACCATGGTCGACTAGCCTGAGTTCGATCAGAGTTAGTCAAACTATAGTTAACTATAGTCCTTAATCGAACTTGGCCCTAGCTGTCTTTTTCTACCATCATAATTCTGTTCAATCCAGTTGCAGGTGGTATTATTTAATAGTAATGTCACGTGACACATCAATTTTCATGTTTGGGGTTTATTATTATTATTCTAATAACCTTCAAGCACTCTTAGACTGCGCATAAGTTAAAGGTAGGATACACCATTCAAGTACAGATATCTACAGAAAATACTACGAATTATTAGAAAATATCTTACTTATTTTAAAGTAAATATTGATTGTAGTCATCCAGCAAAAGGAATGCAATATAGATATCCTGTAAATTTTCAAACAAAATTGAACGATCGCCGGACGGCGATAACAAAAACAACAATAACAACATTAAAAACGTTAGCACTGCCTGGCGCCAGTTGAAAACGATTTCCTTTTTTTGTTGTTTGTTTTTCTTTTCTTAGCATCCATGATTGTAAAACTTCGCACGGTTCAATTAAACGATATTTACTATAAAATACAACCCCCAAAATCCACCCATTCATGATAGTTCAAGCAATTACCAATGGTGGAGGCCCTATCCTATCTTTAAAAGTAAAGAATTCACTTTTGTCGATGGAACCTGGGCAAACCAAACATTGGTTGCTTTTCTCTGGTAGTGCAATATTTCGTCTGGACCAGTGATAAGGACAGTCTGCTGACTTTCACTAATCACGTTAAATCCTACTACAGGACCATCAAGTTCACATATGGGTTCACATCTGGGATCATCAGGCCCAATTCCTAGATGTCACCATAAGGACAGATGATGATGTTGACGGGGGCTCGTCAACATCATCTTCAAATTAAGTATTAATTGAATATAATCGCCACAATCTAGTAATACATTTAAGGCAACTCATTTGCCTTAAATTTGTAAAACTATTTCAAGCACAATGTATAATATTGTTAATAAAGATAATTTAGTAATTAATACAAGAATGGAATATTTAACTAGACATGGTGCTAAACATCATCTGCCCATAAAAGGCTGTACAAAGATGTATATATTCATATATACATGTATGCACGTGCATATATTTATTAATGTGTGGATAATAATGTGCAAGTTATAAATTACTTTACACAATACTTGAAAATACTAATTAAATCATACATTCAGAAATAGATCTATTTTAGCAAACTCGAGACAAAATACTTTTGGGAAACCATTATGAAAAGAATTGTTAACAAGTTTAAGCCAAAATAAATAAGTTCAATTTCGTACACAAAACTAAAACAAATATCGGTAAGATATTTGTTTTCGTAATTTGTTTTTGCGTAAAGGGAGTAATTACACTGGGAAATTCGTAAAACCAAAAATTACATACATTTATAAAAGAAAGGGAAAACAGGGCCCTGAAATACCGCAACTTAGGAGCTTAACCACTGAGACATTCGACTGCCGGTTAAGAGTGTTTTAAATCGATATGCCTTAATAGTTTGAGACGCTGGGGTAATAGTTTCCCTTTTAAAGACATTTACAAAATTGTACGCGTTTTCTTTTCAAGGGTATTAAAAAAGGAATAACAAAATAATTACAACGTAAGTCTGCATTGGTGGTTAGGTGATAGTAATACTACTAATACAAAAGTTACGTGTTGTTGACCAAGCATTCAGGGGTACGAACTTATGACTCAAAGATGGGGGCAAACAATGAGTCCACGATTGACAGAAGGTCCACGATTCCAAATTGTGTACAAATCCTATGGAGGTCTTCCAAAAAAGTTTGAGTACAAACAAAAGAGGGATAACGGAAGGACAATAGAGGGTCCACGATGGAAGGTGTTTACACACTTGGGTGTGTGTATGTGGGTTTAGAATACAAATCATTAAATTGTCCTTCTTGCGTATAGTGACATCCAGGAATTGGGCCTGATGATCCGAGTACTCAGATGTGAACTTGATGGTCCTGTAGTAGGATTTAACGTGATTAGTGAAAGTCAGCAGACAGTCCTTATCACTGGTCCAGACGAAATATTAATCATCAATGTATCACCAGATCCAGGGATGACACGGTTCTGAGGCAAGCATGCGTTTCTCTGGGTCACCCATAAAGAGGCATGCAAAAGAGGGGGCCATGCGAGTATACCAATTGCAGTGCCATGTACCTGTAGATATATCTAGAAAGGCATGTTGCCCATGTTGGTTCTTCGTTAGTAGAAGACTCATGAGGGCACTAATGTCATTGAGGGGAAGAGTCGTGTGTTCTACCTTAGCCTAGGCTATTTTGTTTTTTTTATTTATTGTAATATTTAAAGATCACTATACAATTTCATAAATAAATCTTTTAAGAGGGTAGTCCTTTTCAGTTAACAAACTGCTTTCCAAAGGAGCCCTCTAATTACAAGAATTACTGATCACTATACTATTTCATAAATAAATTATTTTAAACAATAATATTGACGTCAAATTTGACGTCGATATAATATTCGCGTCAAATTTCACGACTTTTCCCGAATGTTGACGTCAATTTTCGCGACAAAATTAACTATTTGCCCCCAAAGTCGTGAATATTGACGTCAATATTGACGTCACCGTCTATTAAGAAGATACAATCCCCAAACTTTTCTCACCAGATATGAAAAGACCAATGTTGGTTCTAATCAAATCCAAAAGAAAAATATTCTGAGACCCCTGGCAAGTTGACTTTTTGAGGGACAAAAATAGGTTCAAAATTACAATTTTACAAGTTCTGAAAATATGCTTCAATGCATGTTCTAAAAATATCATAAGGGTGACATTTAAAACATTTAATTTTTGTCTCAATTAAGGGCAAGGATGATACTTTGTAATGATATAGTTGATTTTGTGATAACATTTTGTAATTTGGCTGGGTGATTTTGTTAAAATAAGCAAAACAATATGTTTGAGGCCCCAAAACTGGCCAAAAATGCCCAAAACACAGAATGGCCTGTTACTATGGCAACGGGCAATAGAACACAAAATTATTGCAATTTTGGTTACTTGCTTACCAAGTCCTTTCATTTTAAAAGAAAATTAAAAAATGCCGAGGACACTTATATGAAATATTTACGTGGACCCACTCTTAACCATTGCGCGTCAGATGCCTTGTATACACAAATGACGAATAAACACGTCACGATCGAGCAAGGCCGAAAATATCTGTCAGCAACCGGATCGCAGCGAGTGAGGCCCAAAATATCAGGGTGTGCTACCCACAGATACCGGCTTGAACCTGTCTCGGATCACGCCTAGGTTTGGTCAATGTCAAAATGATCCTGGCGCGAAATGGTTAAAATCTGTTTTACGATCAGGATTATTAATTGTTTTTTATCTCGGTCGGTACATGCGGGACTTTTCTCATTTTGCTGAAGTTTAAATTTTACCTAGGACATGTTTGCATATTTTACTTTCAATTTTATTTTGTAGACATTAACTGCAAAAATCAGAATACAGAATACCACGCAAAAAATGCACTAAAAACAACCAATGTTTGGTTTGCCTAGGTTCCATCGACATAAGTGAATTCTTTACTTTTAAAGATAGGATAGGGCCTCCACCGTTGGTAATTGCTTGAACTATCATGAATGGGTGGATTTGGGGGGTTGTATTTTATAGTGAATATCGTTTAACTGACCCGTGCGAAGTTTCACAATCATGGTTGCTAAGAAAAGAAAAACAAACAACAAAAAAAGGAAATCGTTTTCAACTGGCGTCAGGCAGTGTTAACGTTTCTTATGTTGTTATTGCTTTTTTCGTTATCGCCGTCCGGCGATCGTTCAATTTTGTTTGAACATATAGGATATCTAGCGCATTCCTTTTGCTGGATGACTACAATCAATATTTACTTTAAAATGAGTAAGATATTTTCTAATAATTCGTAGTAATTTTGTAGATATCTGTACTTGAAGGGTTTATCCTACCTTTACCTTATGCGCAGTCTAAGAACGCTTGAAGGTTATTGGAATAATAATAAACCCCAAACATGTAAATTGATGTGTCATGTGACATTACTATTAAATAACACCACCTGCAACTGGATTGAACAGAATTAATATGGTAGAAGAAGACAGCTAGGGCCAAGTTCGATCAAGGACTATAGTTAACTATAGTTTAGCCTTGGTCAAGGCGTTCATCGTTACCCGTCCGTACGTACAGCGCAGCGGTAGTCGGAGCTCAAACAACGACCTCACGCGGCCACTATTATATACAAAGTAACTGAAGATACTTGAAAAAGTAGCCTCAGTTGATTTGCATAAATAGTGGCCGTATGAGGTCGCTGTTCGCGCTGTATCTTTGCACGGGGCGCAAGCTAGCAGCATATGCGGGGCGCACGCACAGTGTATTTCTGGACGGATAACGACGGACGGATAACGACGAACTCGCCTTGACCAAGGCTAACTATAGTTTGACTAACTCTGATCGAACTCAGGCTAGTCGACGATGGTTGGACTAGTCTAGTCGACTATTCACGACCAGCCTACCGCGGTTGGTCGCATCGATGGTAACCAATAGCCGCTTCGAAGGCACAGTACAGAGAGGACCAGTTTGGCAGTTATCAATAGTTCGACGAGAGTTGTTCGCACTTCAACTTTAGTGCGCATGCCCTAATGACGTCACGAACTAACCACTAGTTAACTATAGACGATGTGCCCTCTGACGTCACGTGTTTACATCTGTATTCAAATGTGCCTGGCAGTAATGCGCACCCATCATGCTTTACATAACATTTGCTTAAAGAGCGACTTCGCAGGTCAGATCGCCTTTGAATTATGTGACCTCTGATGTCATCTCTTAACCAAATTTATGTAAAACATGATGCGTGCGCATATTGGCGGGCACATTTGAATACAGATGTAAACAGAGGCACATCGTCTATAGTTCTTTGATCGAACTTGGCCTGAGTGAGTGAAATGACAATAATGGTGTCATAATTATCAAGCACCGTCATTCTAAAGGGCCGTGTAATAACAGACACGCTTATGAAAACAACGCGAATAATTATGTACATGAGTACACACGTGGTATACCGGTACATATACAGCAGCCGTCTGTTTTTCTTTCTTCGTGATACAACACACATACACCCCGTCGTGGTGCGAAATACGGTACCCTCTGGAGACATGAACACAATGTGTACAATGGAGACAAAACGTCTCCGGAGGGTAAATTTCTATAGATGAATAGGTCTCCACTGGGTATTTCACGAATTAGATTTTTGGATTTTACTTAAATTACTCAAAAACTAGGATTATGATGTGGGTTAGGGTTAGTGTTTGGGTTAGGGTATAATATAGGGTATATTGGGTCGAAATTTCAACCCAGGAAAAAAAATATGGTTAAAATGGGAGCATTTTGAAAAACGTGCTCGACTTTCTAACCATTTTGTACACGAGAACAAAGCCATGTCTCCACAGTGATACAAAAATGCGAATGTGTGGTCTTTCACCTTGTGTTTCTGTAACGTGTTTATTAATTGTGTAGTATTTAAATATTTGTGACTCGACTTGATTTGACTCGACTACACAATGTGACTCGACTCGACTTCTTTAAAATGAATCGACTCAATCTCACACAAAAATTAGTGACTCTTTACAATTCTGCCTCAGTCTCCAACTCTCATAATCTGCGAACGTTTTGTCTTCTTTTTCAACACACTATAAAGAAGAAAAATGCGCCATGTTGGCCATTGGTGGCGCCATATTGGAATTAGAACCACGCCATGTTGGAAAAACGTGTCACTTTTTGTCGGGTGACTCAGCGTCGGTGGTGCGGCGGGATGCAAGATTGTGCCGGCGCGGTCGGGACGTCTCCCGACCGTCCGCGTTACGGATCGTCGGATTGGCTGTTCGCAACGACGACCCTTCGGTTAATAATTTAAAGAAACAAACGTTAGTAATAAACATGCAGTTGCTTTTTGATTGCCTATTGATATGTGTAGGTTTTTTCGCATAAACTATTGCGTTATTCTTGACGGAATTCGAGCCGAAGCCTTCCCAAAATTGTAACCATTACTCAGTTGCTGAGTTGGCTGTTTGCGATTGGGCGGCCAGGCACATGTTATTTGAGCTGGTGCCCCGCTTTACTCCCTTGGTTATTGCTTTCTGAAAACATAGTACCAGCTGTGCCGGCCGACCATGTTTTTTATGGACCCTTTCGAAAACGTTGCTCTGTCTTCGGCTTCGAGTTCGACTTTGCCTACGAATTCCGTGCGCGTCTACCAATTTTTCAGTCACAGTTTTGGAACGTAAAACAAAAATGATTTACTCCTTTCGTGTTGCCTTCTGGGCAAATTTCTTTCTTTCACATTGTCAATACAGAAATATTACAGGATAATTACAATAAAAACATATCGCTACACATATGTCGCAAAAATTAATGTTATGATCGTGGATATGAATATGCAATTTGGAAACATGACTGCATTACGTCAATTGAGGGCGCAGTGACAGATGGCCGGCCCGTTGTGTTTTTTAATTTTAATCATGATTTTTACGACGATGTAAAAATAAATCCCGAAGAGGTTCGTTTTATTTTCTGTACAATTCCCGGAGACGCAGGCATCATGCAAGCGAATATGGTCTCTCTATTGAGCATTATTAGCGTGGAAGTCGGGAAGTATTTTTACATTGAATTATATTTATTCTGATTCGATGCTATTCCTATTGTTTTTATTTAGAGTCAATTTTATTAAAATTATATATAATTTTTATAAAAGCAATTAAAATTGCCGAATATAAATAAAGTTTTAATTGATTTGAGACAGTTATGCCCGACCGATGCTTTCCAACTCCCGGCCCCCAAAGCAGGAATAAAATACTAAGAGAAGTCTACTGATTGACTAATATATTTAGCTTCTCCATCCTAATAAACAAATCATTTGTTTAAACAGATAAACCCGCCCTGCGAGAGCCTAATTATTTTCCAAAGGCCTATTTGATTTTGTAACTAAAATGGTCCTATAAAATTGCTCTACAATTCTTATAAAATTGTCATTACCCTTCTAATCCAATTCAATCACTTTTGGAAGTCATGCATAGTCATGGTTACTCTAAATATCTATGCAGCTCTTTCTATTTCCCTTTATTTTTAAATAAAGATACGTTTCACAACATTTAATATTTTCAATTTGGAATGTCCCAGTTGTATCCTTTTTTTAGCTGTTATGAATACTAGTATTATTTTCTACCTGATACCACTATTCAATTTCAGATCCTATTTATAACTGCGTCGTCAGGGAACTACATATTTTCGCCATTTTCAAACTATATACATTTTCTATTAATGCATTCGCGACTGGTAACATTTTTTTCACTAAACGGCTCTTTTCTGCAGCTATTTAAATATTATTGGCTTACATATGTAAACATTATACGTCATTTTGTGTATGGTGTCCCGTGTGCCCGTCGCGGTTTGATGTATGGAAGCGAACGTGGGAATCCGTTTGTTGCCCGGTGTCCAGTAGACAGCGCGGTGTCCCGTGTGCCGCGCCGGTTCGCAGTGGCAAGGGAAATAGTAAGGGATGAACGCTAATGTCCCGTGACCAAATCTTGGCAACAAAGGTTTGAAAGTGTTTTGGGCATCCCTGAAGGGTACTGAACAAATTTGGCTTGGGCTGCCCTCTTCAAAGTTCCGGGCATTTTTGTTAGGGGTCAATTAAGGTCAAACAAGGGTCAAATTTGAAATGTATCCCAATCTGTTCATGAAGCATATCAAATTAATCGTCTGGTCATCAGAAATCCAAAAATATATAGTTTGCCCTATCTGTGACCTTTCGTTACAGCGCTATGGGGGAAAACGTGACAAAGGTCAACGCACTTTGATATGGCGGTCAAGTTGACTAAATGGTTAAGATTGTCCGATTTCAATGATTTTGGTGTGTAATTATAGGTTTCCTGACATGACAAATTCAACTGAACAACTTTTAAAAATCCAAGAGGTCCCCTTGACCTTGAAATTCAAAATGGCTGCCAAAATGAACGTATTTTTCCCATTTTCCCATTCCCAAGACCATAAAGGCTTAAGTCAAAAACAATCCCAATTGGATTTATAGCCCAATTCCACAAAGTTTTAACTCAATGAAACAGGTTTTAGTATAGTTACCAATGTTACCACCTGAACGACTCAGCTCAGACTTAGGTCTTTCTGGCTTGGTAACTGATTTGCTAATAGTGAGATATGGTTTTCTGGCCTACCCAATTGCCAGAATGTATGCCATAAAGACTACATAATTCCCCTTCAATCTTAGTTATTTAGACTTGTACCCTCAAATAAAATGATACCTAGGCAATAGGCATGGCAACATTAGCCTCTGTCATGACCTTTCTAAAAGGTCAACGCGCGGAAAATTGTCAAAATGGCGGCACTTACAACAGCAACTACGTGCGTCGTCGATGTCAGAACTTTATAGCTTACGACGGAACTCTAAAGGCTGTGGCTATTTCGGAAGAATAAACCGTAGGCATAAGGCTGAATGTCATCCAAAATCGTAAAATTACGAAAAAGAAAGAAACAGTGACTGAAAAAATGGTCAGTTGGTGAAAGTGTGCTGCGCTATACGTATACGTGCGTAAGGGAGCTATAACTGTACTTCGACGTTTACGTCATTGTTTATAACAGTTAATGTTGGGCCGACTTTCCTCATGCATTGTTGCCAAACTTCTTTTGACAAACTGCACATTCATTGTACCTTTACCATGTTAATGTTATTAATACTTGCTATTTACATTCTGTTTAGGTGTAAACTAGTCCGAAAAAACCCAAAACGGTGGCGTCCAGAAATTTGGCACACAATCGACCGAGTGTTCCCTAATAAGTCGTACCGCTATTCTTTGAAAATCCGAGTTTCATATTTACGAACTTCTTTTAATTGTAAATGTCATTTATGACCCATGTGAGGTTTCAGTCAAGGGTGAAAGATAATAGATTTCACAGACGTCTACCTTTAATGTGACAGTATTTCAAACTGGTTGGTTTTTAAATTAACATTGCAGGATCAGGAATGTTGTGGTTTAACGTCCATATAGTACATGTAATTATGTTAACAAAGTGCTCGTGTGTAAAGCCCAAAATTTACATTTGATGTCAAAAAATAAATTAAAAATGCAAAAAGAACATTGCTTGTATGAATTGGCCCCAGAATTCTTTTTACTGTATGGCATTCAATTAATGGCATTCAATAAAGCTTCAGTTCAGTGCCACTGAAAAAAAAAATTGTTAAAATGTTGGGCCTAACCGGTTTTCTAAGGAGCATAAATACACGGCGGGTCTTTTCAAGTGCAGGAAACAAATCTAGTTTTATGATTGGCCATTTTTTATTAAGTATTTCCCCGCAATTCGCTTACTATCTGTTGTCCTTCCTCCTTGGTATAGCTAATTACGTTAGTCTTACGCGAGAGCTCGGAAGCCATATTGACAAATTTCCGCAAATCGCCCTCTTCAGTTGATTTTCGTCATTTCATGACAGAGGCTAATGGTAAACATTTCACAGAGATGAGTGGTTTCAGTAATACTATCGCCACTTGTGAACCCTAATCACTTTAACACTTGACTTCTTGACATGTGACCTTCTTTAAAATACAATATTAAAATACAATAAACCAAAGTTAAGATGATTTAAAAGTGTGTCATTTGCATGTTTGGTGGTTTAAAAACCCATTCATAAATACCTGGGACAGTTTAGGCATTCCTATTGGTCGAGAGCCCGTCACGTGGCCGGTATTAAACGGACGATAAAGACATGGCTGGAAGTGTTTAAACATAGCTGGAATCACCATTCCGTCCCCAGGGCTCACTTTATTAATCACTCTGTTTAATTCGATTGGAGTCTGGGTGCTGATAATTACCCTCGCCTTCGGCTCGGGTAATTATCAGCACCCAGACTCCAATCGGTATTAAACAGAGTGATTAAAACCTCTCGAACACACATTTATTACCTTATTTAAAAACCCTTGCTCCTACATGGGCTTATCATAATAACTTGTTTTTCTGAAGTGAACAGTTTATCAGTCTTCACTAATAAACTGTTCACTTCAGAAAAACAAGTTATTATGATAAGCCCATGTAGGAGCAAGGGTTTTTAAATAAGGGAATAAATGTGTGTTCGAGAGGTTTTAATCACTCTGTTTAATACCGACCGAACACACATTTATTCCCATTCATAAATACCTTTTTTGTAAAATTCAGCCCAAAAAGCCCCGAAAATCCCGGAAAATTGTCGCAAGTAAATTTCGGTGTTTCGCCATTCTGTCTGTGTCAAATGACATGTTTCCGCCTCTGTCGCTCTCTACACAATACATACAATAAAGCGTATTTACTGTGAACCAGACTATTACTGCCATTGGCAACCTCGTTCCCAAGGTGTCGAGCTGTACGCGCTCAACACTACCCGCTCTTATTATTGGAGACGAGGTACGGTTCAGGATTGGAAATAAATTGAGCCCTGGGGACAGAATGGTGATTCCAGCTATGTTTAAACACTTCCAGCCATGTCTTTATCGTCCGTTTAATACTGGCCACGTGACGGGCTCTCGACCAATAGGAACGCCTAAACTGTCCCAGGTATTTATGAATGGGTTTTTAAACCACCAAACATGCAAATGACACACTTTTAAATCATCTTAACTTTGGTTTATTGTATTTTAATAGAAAGAAGGTCACATGTCAAGATGTCAAGTGTTAAAGTGATTAGGGTTCACAAGTGGCGATAGTATTACTGAAACCACTCATCTCTGTGAAATGTTTACCATGTTGCCATGCCTATTGCCTAGGTATCATTTTATTTGAGGGTACAAGTCTAAATAACTAAGAATGAAGGGGAATTATGTAGTCTTTATGGCATACATTCTGGCAATTGGGTAGGCCAGAAAACCATATCTCACTATTAGCAAATCAGTTACCAAGCCAGAAAGACCTAAGTCTGAGCTGAGTCTTTCAGGTGGTAACATTGGTAACTATACTAAAACCTGTTTCATTGAGTTAAAACTTTGTGGAATTGGGCTATAAATCCAATTGGGATTGTTTTTGACTTAAGCCTTTATGGTCTTGGGAATGGGAAAATGGGAAAAATACGTTCATTTTGGCAGCCATTTTGAATTTCAAGGTCAAGGGGACCTCTTGGATTTTTAAAAGTTGTTCAGTTGAATTTGTCATGTCAGGAAACCTATAATTACACACCAAAATCATTGAAATCGGACAATCTTAACCATTTAGTCAACTTGACCGCCATATCAAAGTGCGTTGACCTTTGTCACGTTTTCCCCCATAGCGCTGTAACGAAAGGTCACAGATAGGGCAAACTATATATTTTTGGATTTCTGATGACCAGACGATTAATTTGATATGCTTCATGAACAGATTGGGATACATTTCAAATTTGACCCTTGTTTGACCTTAATTGACCCCTAACAAAAATGCCCGGAACTTTGAAGAGGGCAGCCCAAGCCAAATTTGTTCAGTACCCTTCAGGGATGCCTAAAACACTTTCAAACCTTTGTTGCCAAGATTTGGTCACGGGACATTAGCGTTCATCCCTTACTAAAAGTACGGATTGGAGTCTGTCCATTTTACGTCTTACCGCGCTAGCAATTTTGTATTTTGTTTGCAGTTGAAACTGATTAGACGGATAAATAAAATGAGAAGTGCGTCTATATTATCGCAAGTTTGTTAAATGCAGTGTGTCTATCATGAATTAATACCACTGCATAACCAAAATATATTATTAGCAAGATGCAATTAACTTCGGCACAATGCAGCTCACGAATATTTCGCTGCTGTGGCAGTCATGCTATACCAGTAAGCTACATACTATATTGATCAAGACAACACAACGCATCCTTTCATTTTCTGAAATTTCACCGATTGTTATACATTCACGCTATATTTTGTGTATAAACAAATAATTTCCAATAGCTATCATGTAAACACGGAGCCATATTGTATTATATGAATTTACTATATATGTTTTGTTTATTTGCTAATTTGTTGGGTGAATGGGATTCCAGATAGAGTCGGTGGTAACCAAAACAAGTTGTTTTTTCTTGGCTCTTATTACAAAGGGCCGTCCTAATAACCACATCGCTTTTTGAACAGATAAACCCACCCTTCAAGAGCCAAATTATTTTCCAAATGCCTATTTGATTGTATAACTAATGTTTCAACAACAAAAGGGGAACTGATCATATAAAATATCTCTAAAATTCCTATAACTTTGTCACCACCCTTTTAATTTAATTCAATCATGTTTAGTATTACAATACAAGTACACAATCTGGAAAGTCACATGCTCCTGGTTACTCATATTATGCAACTCTTTTTATATCCCATTTTGTAAAAAAAAAATACGTTGAACAGCATTTAATGTGTTCAATTTGGAATGCCCCAGTTGTATCCTTTCTTTAGCTGTTATGAATGCTAGTATTATGTTCTACCCGACAGCACTATTCCATTTCAGATCCCATATACAACTGCGTAGTCGGGGAACTACATATTTTCGCAATTTTAAAACGATAGATTTTACATTAACGCATTCGCGACTGGTAACATTTCTCTTCATTAAATGGTTCTCTTCTGCAGCTATTTAAATATTATTGGCGTATATCTGTAAACCGAATGTTTCTCAAGCGTGCGACAATCATGTACAGCCAAACCAGAATTTTGGAGAAAAAAACACAAAATCCAAGTAGGACTAAAATACTAGATACATTGTGGACCAGCATGGTGGAAATCAAACCGCAGCTGATACGCAAGGCGAGGAAAGTAACCACATTCATGCAAATTTACCTAGTCAGGTTTCCCTTGTGGATTATTTGTGTATTAAAGATAAAATGTCATATCCTCTCTGAGTAGGCCTTGTTGTTAAACATTCTATTTAACACTTTGACAAATTGAAAATATATTTACTTCCATTCTATTCCCCCCAGAAAAAAATACACTTACATTAATTGCGGTCTTTGTACTATTCGTATGCAGGCACAATTGTAAGATTTATTGTATAACAATTGACGTGGCGATCATTACCGAAATCCCTATAGCAACTAAATAAAATATTACCTGTATTTGTTCCTAGTTCAATCAAGCTAAAAGCCACCAATGAAACGAACTGTGCCTTTTGTCTCTTTGACAAGGTGAACAATTTCCGCGTCGTTTGTGTTCCAAGTTGTAAATATTGTAGTATCAATCAGTCACCCAAATGACGATTAAGCTCTCGGTATTGAAGCAGGGAGGTCTGTTGAAATGTTTTAAAAAGTACATTAGGGTTCACTCATAATAATTTAGGTAGTCCTAATACATCAAAATGAGCGTTGGAGTTGGCTCATTTACATTACAGAAAGAAAAAGGCGAGGAATATTAATCCAGTTGAGCGGTTATTTGTTATTCACTAGTAGTAGCACCCAACATTAGCAATTAACTATAAATGTTGCAGTCATCAGGTAATGAACGTTAATTTAGCCGCCACTACCCCCCCACCCCCCCTCCAAATCTCTACCCATCCCACCCCACCGCGGCTTTTATCAAAACAATTATGAATGAAAATGTCTGCGCATAGTCTATCCTCGTAGCAACGCGTTTGTCCAGGCTATACTTAAATTCCCCGCTGACTCCAACGGATATATTACAAGCGCGATATTACAAGGCATAGAAATTGAACAAAGATGGGAAATTGTACGACTAGATGAACATCTTTAGTCTTCTGTAGGCGCACACTACGAAAACTAGTTCCATCCTGGTCCCTACGCTCGGTTTTCTTGGCAAAAAAAAACCAGTCTAAGGTTTTTACGCCCCAATACATTTTTGTCCCGGACATCAAGTCCTTTTCGACCAAAATAAACGACAAACTTTGGTGCCAAGTCCGGGCACTTAAATGGGGTGTCAACCGTACGAAGTCACTTCGTACGGGACACGAACACATTGTTGTCACAACAACTCCACCATGTCGATCGGCGTGGATCGTGGATTGCTGGATCGTGACAGTTATTTGCTCCGTGCCGGGCGGTTGGCCAGCGACCGAGCGATCTATTCGGGCGCACGATGTCAGGGGAGTGTCCGCCTCTTGGGCCTTTTTTAAAGGGTGTCCCTCTAGGTGACATCACCAAGGCAGCCTGCAGGAAGAACCCCAATACGTTCTCCCAATGCTACCTGAAGGATGTCCTCCAGGCAGATGGCAAGGCTGGGAGGAATGTGCTGAAGGCGGCCAGTCGAGCCTCACAGAAGCGTTAACTGGTGAGTCTGCGGAGGTGTACCTATCATGTCTTTTTACTAAACCCATATAATGGCGACACACTCATAACACTTTGCGCATGAGCTGGATTCCACTTATGGAGTGAATCCTGGGTTATTATTATTTTTGTTATTTTTTTATTTATTTATTTATTTATTTTATTTTTTTTTTTTTTTTATTTTATTTTTTTTTTTTTTTTTGGGGGGGGGGGTCCTTTAGGCACGGCTCATGTCCTATGACACTGTAGACATACAGTAGCTCACGTATATCCACCGCCTATATCTGGTGCGAATCTATGCACATAGAGTGATGTAGACTCCCCTCACAGTAGTGTAGATGGGGTCTACGAGCGAATATTTACCCTGCAGAGCACCCCTCCCTCCTTCTCCACTATACTCGATTCTTAAGGGCTTACGCCAGTAACTCTTGAGAAAAGGAGGACGATAACGTAGTGCGCATGTCACAGGGCGTCGGGGATAGGACACCAGATGGCGCTATTGTATGTAAAACTCTTAGCAATTTGCCTTCCGGCATAGGGAACAATGCAAATGTAGTATTCGCTCTACATGGTAAGTATTCCTGAATTTATTCCTGCTTTGGGCATTGAATTCGTAGATTACAAATAATATGTTCACACCTCTGTCCTTCCATTCAAGTTCCCAATCATATGTACGCATTGGTAATAAACCAATAAGCTACACTAAATGCTGAGAACTCACGTTTTTTGCCCTTAAACGCATAGGTGTTGACAGCCCAAGTCATACGGGCTCCATAGTTTGAGATCTGGTGGAGCAACCCATCTAATTGCATCCAAACATGTTGCAGAAAATGTGATAATGCAACATGGCAGATGGAAAACACAAATATCAAAGGATAGATATATTCAACCAGATATTGCCGAGCGACTTTCGATCTCTAAACCCGTCTTGTCATAAGAAATATATTACTGATGTTTTGCAGTGTCTTATCCCCAAATGTGACCCGTTTTTACGAAACCTGACATAAGTCGCACAGGCTATTTCGATACACAGCTCGTCAAAGTTGAGATGGGGTGAAAAATCTGGCGGACATCGATTTCAGTTTTTCGTGATTTTAGTTTTCTTTAATATGTATACTTTAAAGATGGACTACAACGGAATAATGATAAAGGCTGTGTTGCTGTTTTTTGTTCGAGAAATGTATAATGATTACTAATATATCATTAGTATTCAATAAATCTTGTTCCTTCATGCAGAAAAACAACAAAATTGATCGGCGTTCTACGACCCAGAAAAACTCAGTTTCAGCAAAAGCCCTTAACTCATGAATAATTCATACTTTGTGTGTGACGTACTACCCATGAAAACGCATACATTATGGTGGCCCTGAAGGGACTCCGCAGTTCGCGAATATTGACGTCAAATTTGACGTCAATATTCGCGACATTTGGGGAAAGTCGTGAATTTCGACGTCAAATTTGACGTCAATATATTCGCGACTTTTTTGGAAAGTCGTGAATATTGACGTCAAATTTGACGTCGATATTCGCGATCTGCGGAGTCCCTTCAGGGCCACCATGTATGCGTTTTCATGGGTAGTACGTCATCACTTTTCGCTGGTTTACAAGTCCGCTGGTACTATATCGTGGATTTCATTGTGGTTTTCAGTGGATCTTTGCCAGGAACCAGTACAGGGCGGGAAATTTCAAAATCGAAGAATCGAGGTCTAATATTTTCGGTCAAATTGCAACAAAATTATTTAGAGAAAAACATGACCGTAACAATAAAGTGTTACCTGAACACAACATAAACAAGGTCCGATAATAAATTTAATGTGTGAGTTTTCATTGTAGTCCATCTTTAACCCTCAGTTAGGTTAAACAAAATCAACTTTATTGATGAGAAAGTACAAACAATCATGCATTTATTGAGGCAAACTGTGTCATAAAAGTGGTAATTTATCTCCTAAATACATCGAAATACAATCCTCATAAAATTGTAAGTATGTATGGTATAAAGGTGGTTTGGGTACCAAATGGAAGCTGAAAATGTGTACTAAATGGAAATAACAATATCTCACTTAAAACAAAACACACTCATGTCTGGTTTTGTGGGAGCATTTCCCAAATCACCATTTTGTACATAATGCGATGATGACGGTTTTGAGATAATTATCCTAGTTCATAATGCAAGTCTTGATGATTGATAATGGCGCTATTAATGTTTTTGCATCTAGGGATTGAGCCAGGCAGAGTCCAAGCAATTTTTTGTTGCAAAATGTTGGTATATTGGTGTTTTCTGTTTATTGTTAATTACTCAATTTTAGAAAATGAGTGTATATTTAGTTTTTTGTTTTGTCAGCTTACCAGGCCGAGTCCTGAAGCGCCTTGGGCAGTGTTTACAGGCCGAGTCCTGATGGACCTAAAGGGCCGTCAAATGTGTTGACATTTTTAGTTAATTCTCAAATAAATATTAAAATTGTGTCTTCATTCAAATATATAATTTTGATTTGATTAAATTTTAGGACGGGCGCTTCAGTCTTTGAGTAATTTGATAAGGTGATAAGATGAACATGTTTAATAGTTCGTTTTTATTTTATAAATGTCGAGCATAGTATGATCACTTTTCTTATGATAAATCGAATAATAAGTCTATAAAGTCACAGAATCAATTGTCAAAGTCGTAATAATAAGGTCTTTACCAGTTTTCCATCTTTTGATATTGTTTGATAAGTTTTTGGTTACATCCACTTAATCTGATCTTCATTACGATTACGATTATGCAGTTTTAGTTTAAATTTAACTAATAATTGTGTAATATGTGCATAACTTAAACTTACAAATAGTCGTATTTTTCGCCAGTTTAAATCTAGAATGTATTTACTGGACATACTTTGTTGTTTTGTGAAGAATCACTAGGCGCATTAATGCAAGACCTTGCTCCCATGTTGTAAAAATGAATAACTTACTACCTTCATATTTGTCTATACGAATCCCTTTCTTGCCTGGTTACTCATATATAATCAAACTGTTTTTCATGCGTACGAGCGAAGCGAAGGAGCATGAAAGAGCCCTTTTGTGTTCCTTCATGCAATAAACGTGTAGGCGGGGCTACATATGATGCGTGATTTATCAGTTCGAGGTGTACCATGGAGGTACCAATCTTTGGACAACTGCTTACAAACTCTGTTTTCATACTGCGGTCATACTCCATCGACTCTGGGGGTTCCAGTAATGTATTCAACGAAATACTGTGAGCCACATGCTAGCTGAATTATTTGTTTCCAACCCCAACTATACAATATACATTGTATTGTTACTTCGTGGGCTATGCGTGCACCTTTGAGTTTTAATTGCGCATGGTCATTTATAAATGACCATGCGCATTTAAAACTCAAAGGTGTATGCATAACCCACCTGTCGTCATCACCATGGAAAAAATCCTTGCAAAAACTGACCTCATTAAAATCTAACAAGATACATGTAACTATATTCATGTACATGCAAATAATGTATTACCTCGTGGTGTTTCTACTCCCAAGCGCATGTCAAGGGAACCAATAAATAATTATTGCAGGCATGGCAATTTATGCATTGGTCATTTTGGTGCCTCGAAAGTCACATTTGAAAGTACATGTACTCGAAAGAAATTGGAAATTTATTTTATATATTATTTTGTCTTTGAAAAGGATGTTCATTCAGGTTTTAACATAATTATAGGTCAGCTATTGTTTTTATATATGTACGTAATTTGTATAACCAGGTCAAACTGTTTCGATATTTTCCAATACATCATGGAATTGGATGACAAACAAGTAAATGCAGTTTATGCATAAACCTATGGGGATTGGGGCCCAGTGGAGCCTTGCAGTGTTTATTCTTCGTGAATAAGTTGTGATTTGTTTACGGTTTTGTTCAGTCTATTGGGAGCTTAAACCACTGTGTGTTTTTTTTTACTTCTCCACACAGGACTTCTGATGACACCCTTTAAATTAACATCACGTTATACCTGCTCAAACTGGTTCCTAAAACAAAAGCTTGAAAGACAAAGAAGAATCAGCATCTTCTTCCCGGCTACAACTGCATAATGTGTTTCTGATTTGACATGGGATTTGTATTTATTTCTGATTGTTTTTGCTCTGTACAATGATAATCAAGAGAAATTTCTAGAAACATAAGTATTTTCTTCTGTTAAATATAAACCTAAATAGTCTAAACCTTACTGGAAGAATATTATGTTTGCTACAAAGTACACAATTACTCAGGATGCATAACCCATGGTCCAAAAATATTCAACGAATTAACGAACGTTCGATTTGGTAAATGAATGTTCATCATTTTGTTTGCACGCGAACAATATTCCGATTGTGGGTGTCTGATCTATTGTCTGTAAGGGCATTACTTTCTATGTTTATTGTTCTTACATTTGTTGGCCTTTTAAATTTGGCTGGTCGGTCAACAAACATTATTTACGGGAACAAATTGCAGTTCCACAAACGGTATACTTGTACAAGTGCAGGCAATTCTTTTCTTGTTTAAAACAATCCAAATTTCCACTGATTTTCCCTGTAAGTAATGAGATTTTGGCAGTTTATTTTGTCCACGTTAAATCTAATTGTCATTCGAAAAATGTTATGACCACGACTGCTGCTTTAATTAAGTGGCTGCGTTTCGTTTGAAACCTAAAGGCAAACCCCGTTGATTCTCCGGTAGTACAGCAAATTCTAGTTTGAACGAAAAGGTCAAGACAGAAACTCGGAGAATAATTGCGTGGCTAAGAGAACAATGTGAGACCCTGACAGGAGGGTTTCTTCCCGTTGATAATGGGGTCGATGGTGAACATGATTATAACAATGCTAGAGTCAGACATGTAGACGAAATCCGAGTGATGAAGATAATGAGGTTGACTATGACATACTAGGTTATAATGTACAAAATGAGGACAATGATGAGGTAGAAATAAATGAAGCTAAAGCTGGTCACTTTGAGCAAAATGGGCAAAATTACGCCGGGAGGCGTACTCTATCTATCGTCTGTGACATTAAGAGCTAGAGCGAGAAGCCAAGTCTCCAGAACATGGGCGGACAAAAGCTTATAGGACTCTTAGAAAACGGGTCTATACTTTCAAGAGAAGGACATCGCTAATATTTCAACAACGGTGCACAGCGGGGAAAAAGAAGACTTTAGTTTGGCTTTGGCGATGAGCATTCCAGAAAATACACACAGGATAGGGGCCGTAGACCCACGATGGAACGGCAAACTTTGCACTGATGATGTCATAGATATTTTGAAAAACATTTCCGTAAAATTGAATGGAAGTAAAATTAGCTTGTACGAAGAAGTGTTAAATGTTTCCGTATATGTCAGCTGAAAAAAATTCTGCAGACTACAGACACCATGAGCACTGATGGATTTTTCTCAGCCGTGCCAACAGTAAAGTCAAAACATACTGCAAATTTGCGCCCGCACCCCTCTTTTGCTTTCTCGCACCGCTTTTTTTCCGAGTGCCAACGGTAAAATCAAAACATAATGCAAATTTGCACCCGCACCCCTCTTTTGCTTTCTCGCACCCCTTTTTGCTGTTGCCAACAGTGAAGTCAAAACATACTGCCAATTGGCGCCGCACCCTTTTTTTGCTTTCTTGCACCCCTTTTTTTCTCGGAGTGCCAACAGCCTAGTGAAGTCATAACATAATGCAAATTTGCGCTCGCACCCCTCTTTTGCTTTCTCGCACCCCTTTTTGCTCTTGCCAACAGTGAAGTCATAACATACTGCAAGTTTGCGCCCGCACCCCTCTTTTGCTTTCTCGCACCCCTTTTCCTCCGAGTGCCAACAGTGAAGTCAAAGCATACTGCAAATTTGCGCCCGCATCTCTCTTTTGCTTTCTCGCACCCCTTTTGCTGTTGCCAACAGTGAAGTCAAAACATACTGCACATTTGCACCCGCACCCATTTTTTGCTTATGTGTTGTATGATGTTATAATTAATGTGAAAGACGATGAGTTTGTCTTCTGTGAAAATGGCAAGTTCGTCAAAGCAACTGTCCAAATTAATGTTTCTTTCAAGCGAAAAATACAAGCGACTACCCTTACCAGTGGCAAGGATGAGTGTCAATGTCAACGGGAGATCTGTGACCAGGAGGAAACGTCGAGATGTTTCTGATAAACGTGTACCAAAAATTATAAAAACCCGGAAAAAACATGATCGTTTTCGGAAAGGCCGTAACGCACCCGTTAAAGAACAACGCAAATCACAATTACCCAATTCGCACACTCAATACTAACTTTTAACTCACGGATCACACATAATTAAATGAGGTGACACAGATATATATGGGCGAGCTGCATTGTGAGCTGTGGCAATTTTCTGGAAACAGATGAAAGTGAAATATTTCATTTTATCGATACACTAACAATTCAAGAAAATTGAGAGTGTGAAGCATCTGGGCATATTATCCGGCGCATTGGTGACAGAAAAATACTTCAATCCTGAAGGATTTCCCGAATCTTAGAAACCCCTAAACAGGCAGGTGTTGGCTATAAATTCCGTTTGGCGAAAACGTATTCGTAGTACTCAACTTGCCGCCGAAGAAAGCATGAGACAGCAAGAAAAGTGAGTTGCAGATACATCGAGCAGCGACGCTCTACATATTGAAGAGAACCATTGGGAAACAACTATAAAAAGGCTTGGCGGAAACAAAGAGAGTTGTGAAACTGAGCATCCCTTATGACAATCGGGTAGATGAAGACATCTTTGGGTTAAACGCACATAATAGTTTCCGAATAGTATACTCTCCAGAGAGCTTTGCTGCCCTAGATCGTTTACTAGGGAAACAGTGGGACTGCAAGACATCAAAAGGCACTGACAGATACGTATACATTCACCAATTAGTTTTTGTTCAATTTCTTGTGTCATAGAAATTATTTCTATGACACAAGAAATTGAAAAAAATTATTAGCAAGCTTATTTCGCAGTCATTTCTAAACTTGCGTACATAGTACAGGGAGGACACACTACGTCAAACAATACACGCCAGTAACCTGTTCGAAACCTAAACACAACCGAGTGTGTCTTGTTCACATTGTCTGTAACTGCATGTAACTAGTATAATGTACTATTATGATTTCTTATCTCAAGATTTAATCTACTTGTATATTGGGGGAGTTAAATGCCAGATGAAGGACAACAGCTGGAAACAATTACTATCGCTGGAATATTGAATTGTGGAACTATTACCTATCATGAGTAATAAGTGCCTTGTGCATACTCTTACACGTAAGTATCCACCTGTGGTTTGACAGTATAATTTTCCGAGAGATAACCAGATACCGATACATGAGTTGTGTACAAAATTAACAATGAAATCTTTGTATGAAAAAGACCCGTTTTTTTAGAAGGCATATCATAAATGCTTGAACAATTGAGCCAAATACGCGTTGAATATAGTGAATAAAAGGGAGCTTACTTCCTTTAATGTGGTGTTCAGTGTCGATGCGCCTCACACTTTGGAGTGAGTGCAAAGAAAACCTGCATCAACCTCCAACACACAAACTACCTACATTTGTATGTCTCTTAGTCGGATAAGAGATATCATTGACCAGTTTGCAGGAGATAGCTGCACGCTTTTTGAATTAAGGACAGCTTGTAATTTTTTTTAACATAATGAAATAGCCAAAATTAAGGCAAATCATATTTCTGTACTGGCAGAGGAATCCGATATTTTCATTTGTATTCCCAAGTCCAAAACGGATATATTCAGAAAAGAAAACACTGCATTAATTGGCGTCACCGCCGATAAATACTCACCTGTTACAATTCTCTTTAGATTTATTTCTGCTTCGGGCATTGAAATTGGAAATATCAAACATTATTTTGTTCAATAGCAATAGCACTATCTTGGATTTATATAGCGCTTTTCACGCTTTCAATCCCTTTTCAATCCCTAAACCATCTCAGCTTCCTAGGGAGTATACAGCATGTGCTACAATATATGCGCTACTCGGCTAAATCAATCGCAATAACCATCTCTGCCCTCGCAGGTACCCATTTTACCCCTGGGTGGAGAGAAGCGATTATAGTTAAGTACCTTGCTCAGGGACACAAGTGTCACGACCGAGACTCGAACCCACACTCTGCTGAACAGAAACACTAGAGATTGAGTTCGGTGTTCTTATCCACTCGGCCACGACACCCTACGCTGGAATGTTCTTCCATTTAAGTTCCCAATCATATAGACGATGCGCCCTCTGACGTCACGTGTTTACATGTTTACGCGATTCTTGCGTAATGTGGACGCTTTTAAAACTGGATTGAAAACGTTCCTTTTTAGCTTGAACTTTGAATAATGATTTAACTTTACAAATTATTTTTAGCTCGTATTGTAATTTAAATGATTTAAGCTACACTAGATGCAGAGAACTCATGTTTGATGCCCTTAAACGCATACATTTTGACAATCCCAAGTCATACGGGCTCCATAGTTTGAGATCTGGTGAAGCAACCCATCTTGCATCCAAAAATGTTGCAGAAAATGTGATAAAGCAACATGGCAGATGAAAAACTCAAATGGCAAAAAATAGATACATGTATATCAACCACATATATTGCCGAGCGACTTTCGATCTCTAAATCAGCTTGTCATAGGAAATATATTACTGATGTTTTGCAGTGTCTTATCCCCGAATCACCATTTTGTACATAATGCGATGACGGTTTTGAGATAATTATCCCAGTACATAACGTAAGTTTTGATGATTGATAATGGCGCTCTTAATGTTTTTGCATCTAGAGATTGAGCCGGGCAGAGTCCAGGCAATTTGTTGTTGCATTATTTTGGTATATTGGTGTTTTCTGTTTATTGTTAATTTTAGAAAATAAGTGTTTATTTCGTTTTTTTGTTTTGTCAGCTTACCAGGCCGAGTCCCGAAGCGCCTCGAGGGCAGTGTTTACAGGCCGAGTCCTGATGGGCCTAAAGGACCGTCAAATGTGGGGACATTTTTAGTTAATTCTCAAATAAATATTAAAATTGTGTCTTCATTCAAATATATAATTTTGATTTGATTTAATTTTAGAACGGGCGCTTCAGTCTTTGAGTAATTTGAGAAAAGGTGATAAGGTGATAAGGTGAACAAGTTTGATAGTTCGTTTTTATTTTATAAATGTCGAGCATAGTATGATCACTTTTGTTATGATAAATCGAATAATAAAGTCTATAAAGTCACATAATCAATTGTCAAAGTCGTAATAATAAGGTCTTTTCCAGTTTTCCATTTTTTGATATTGTTTGATAAGTTTTTGGTTACATTATCCACTTAATCTGATCTTCATTACGATTACGATTACGCAGTTTTAATTTAAATTTAACTAATAATTGTGTAATATGTGCATAACTTAAACTTACACATTTTTCGCCAGTTTAAATCTAGAATGTATTTACTGGACATACTTTGTTGTTTTGTGGAGAATCACTAGGCGCATTAATGAAAGACCTCGCTCCCATGTTGTAAACATAAATAACTTACTACCTTCATATTTGTCTATATGAATCCTTTTCTTGCCTGGTTACTCATATAGAATCAAACTGTTTTTCATGCGTACGAGCGAAGCGAAGGAGCATGAAAAAAGCCCTTTTGTGTTCCTTCATGCAATAAACGTGTAGCCGGGGCTACATATGATGCGTGATTCATCAGTTAGAGGAGTACCATGGAGGTACCAATCTTTGGACAGTTGCTTACAAACTCTGTTTTCATACTGCGATCATACTCCACCGACTCTGGGGGTTCCAGTAATGTATTCAACGAAATACTGTGAGCCACATGCTCACTGAATTATTTGTTTCCAACCCCAACTATACAATATACATTGTATTGTTACTTCGTGGGTTACGCGTGCACCTTTGAGTTTTAATTGCGCACGGTCATTTATAAATGACCATGCGCAATTCAAACTCAAAGGTGTATGCATAACCCACCTGTCGTCATCACCATGGGAAAAATCGTTGCAAAAACTGACCTCATTAAAATCTAACAAGATACATGTAACTATATACATTACATGCACATAATTCACTACCTCGTGGTGTTTCCACTCCCAAGCATGTCAAGAGAACCAATAAACAATTATTGCAGGCATGGCAATTTATGCATTGGTCATTTTGGTGCCTCGAAAGTCACATTTGAGCCACAATATTAGTACATGTAGGGGCCTACTCGAAAGAAATCGGATATTTATTTTATATATTATTTTGTCTTTGAAAAGGATGTTCATTCAGGTTTTAACATAATTATAAGTCAGCTATTGTTTTTATATATGTACGTGATTTGTATAACCAGGTCAAACTGTTTCGATATTTGCCAATACATCATGGAATTTGATGACAAACAAGTAAATGCAGTTTATGCATAAACCTATGGGGATTGGGGCCCAGTGGAGCCTTGCAGTGTTTATTCTTCGTGAAAAAGTTGTGATTTGTTTACGGTTTTGTTCAGTCTATTGGGAGCTTAAACCACTGTGTTTTTCTTTACTTCTCCACACAGAACTTCTGATGACACCCTTCAAATTAACATCACGTTATACCTGCTCAAACTGGTTCCTAAAACAAGAGCTTGAAAGACAAAGAATAATCAGCATCTTCTTCCCGGCTACAACTGCATAATATGTTTCTGATTTGACATGGGATTTGTATTTATTTCTGATTTTTTTGCTCTGTACAATGATAATCAAGAGAAATTTCTAGAAACATAAGTATTTTCTTCTGCTAAATATAAACCTAAAAAGTCTAAACCTTACTGGAAGAATATTATGTTTGCTACAAAGTACACAATTACTCAGGATGCATAACCCATGGTCTAAAATATTCAACGAATTAACGAATGTTCGATTTGGTGAATGAATGTTCATCATTTTGTTTGCACGCGAACAATATTCCGATTGTGGGTGTCTGAAATATTGTCTGTAAGGGCATCACTTTCTATGTTTATTGTTCTTACATTTTTTGGCCTTTTAAATTCGGCTGGTCGGTCAACAAAAATAATTTACGGGAACAAATTGCAGTTCCACAAACGGTATACTTGTACAAGTGCAGGCAATTTCTTTCTTGGTTAAAACAATCCAAATTTCCACTGATTTTCCCTGTAAGTAATGAGATTTTGGCGGTTTATTTTGTCCACGTTAAATCTAATTGTCATTCGAAAAATGTTAAGACCACGACTGCTGCTTCAATTAAGTAGCTGCTTTTCGTTTGAAACCTAAAGGCAAACCCCGTTGATTCTCCGGTAGTACAGCAAATTCTAGTTTGAACGAAAAGGTCAAGTTAGACAGAAACTCGGAGAATAATTGCGTGGCTAAGAGAACAATGTTAGACCCTGACAGGAGGGTTTCTTCCCGTTGATAATGGGGTCGATGGTGAACATGATTATAACAATGCTAGAGTCAGACATGTAGACGAAATCCGAGTGATGAAGATAATGAGGTCGACTTTGACATACTAGGTTATAATGTACAAAATGAGGACAATGATGAGGTAGAAATAAATGAAGCTAAAGCTGGTCACTTTGAGCAAAATGGGCAACATTACGCCGGGAGGCGTACTCTATCTATCGTCCGTGACATTAAGAGCTAGAGCGAGAAGCCAAGTCTCCGGAACATGGGCGGACAAAAGCTTATAGGACTCTTAGAAAACGGGTCTATACTTTCGCTAATATTGCAACAACGGTGCACAGCGGGGGAAAATAAGACTTTAGTTTGGCTTTGGAGATGAGCATCCCAGAAATTACACACAGGATAGGGGCCGTAGACCCACGATGGAACGGCAAACTTTGCACTGATGATGTCATAGATATTTTGAAAAACATTTCAGTAAAATTGAATGGAAGTAAAATTAGCTTGTACGAAGAAGTGTTAAATGTTTCCGTATATGTCAGCAGAAAAAAAATCTGCAGACGACAGACACCATGAGCACTGATGGATTTTTCTCAGCCGTGCCAACAGTGAAGTCATAACATACTGCAAATTTGCGCCCGCACCCCTCTTTTGCTTTCTCGCACCGCTTTTTTTCCGAGTGCCAACGGTAAAATCAAAACATAATGCAAATTTGCACCCGCACCCCTCTTTTGCTTTCTCGCACCCCTTTTTGGTGTTGCCAACAGTGAAGTCATAACATACTGCAAATTTGCGCCCGCACCCCTCTTTTGCTTTCTCGGACCCCTTTTTCTCGGAGTGCCAACAGTGAAGTCAAAACATAATGCAAATTTGCGCCCGCACACCGCTTTTGCTTTCTCGCATCCCTTTTTGCTCTTGCCAACAGTGAAGTCAAAACATACTGCAAATTTGCGCCGCACCCTTCGTTTGCTTTCTTGCACCCCTTTTTCTCGGAGTGCCAACAGTGAAGTCAAAACATAATGCAAATTTGCGCCCGCACCCCTCTTTTGCTTTCTCGCACCCCTTTTTGCTGTTGCCAACAGTGAAGTCAAAACATAATGCAAATTTGCGCCCGCACCCCTCTTTTGCTTTCTTTCACCCCTTTTTGCTCTTGCCAACAGTGAAGTCAAAACATAATGCAAATTTGCGCCGCACCCTTCTTTTGCTTTCTTGCACCCTTTTTTCTCCGAGTGCCGAAAGTGAAGTCAAAACATACTGCAAATTTGCACCCGCACCCCTCTTTTGCTTATGGTGTTGTATGATGTTATAATTAATGTGAAAGACGATGTGTTTGTCTTCTGTGAAAATGGAAAGTTCGTCAAAGTAACTGTCCAAATTAATGTTCCTTTCCAGCGAAATATACAAGCGACTACCCTTACCAGTGGCAAGGATGAGTGTCAATGTCAACGGGAGATCTGTGACCAAGAGGAAACGTCGAGATGTTTCTGATAAACGTGTACCAAAAACTATAAAAACCCGGAAAAAACATGATCGTTTTCGGAAAGGCCGTAACGCACCCGTTAAAGATCAACGCAAATCACAATTACCCAATTCGCACACTCAATACTAACTTTTAACTCACCGATCACACATAATTAAATGAGGTGACACAGATATATATGGGCGAGCTGCATTGTGAGCTGTGGAAATTTTCTGGAAACAGATGAAAGTGAAATATTCCATTTTATCGATACACTAACAATTCAAGAAAATGGAGAGTGTGAAGCATCTGGGCATATTATCCGGCGCATTGGATAGAAAAATCCTTCAATCCTGAAGGATTTCCCGAATCTTAGAAACCCCTAAACAGGCAGGTGTTGGCTATAAATTCCGTTTGGCGACAACGTATTAGTACTCAACTTGCCGCCGAAGAAAGCATGAGACAGCAAGAAAAGTGAGTTGCAGAGACATCGAGCAGCGACGCTCTACATATTGAAGAGAACCATTGGGAAACAACTAGAAAAAGGCTTGGCGGAAACATAGAGAGTTGTGAAACTGAGCATCCCTTATGACAATCGGGTAGATGAAGACATCTTTGGGTTAAACGCACAGTTTCCGAAAGGAATACTCTCCAGAGAGCTTTGCTGCCCTAGATCGTTTACTAGGGAAACAGTGGGACTGCAAGACATCAAAAGGCACTCACAGATAAGCATACATTCACCAATTAGGTTTTTTCAATTTCTTGTGTCATAGAAATTATTTCTATGACACAAGAAATTGAAAAAATTATTAGCAAGCTTATTTCGCAGTCATTGCTAAACTTGCGTGCATAGTAGAGGGAGGACACACTACGTCAAACAATACACGCCAGTAACCTGTTCGAAACCTAAACACGACCGAGTGTGTCTTTTTCACATTGTCTGTAACTGCATGTAACTATATAGTATAATGTACTATTATGATTTCTTATCTCAAGATTTAATTTACTTGTATATTTGGGGAGTTAAATGCCAGATGAAGGACAACAGCTGGAAACAATTACTATCGCTGGAATATTGAATTGTGGAACTATTACCTATCAGGAGTAATAAGTGCCTTGTGTATACCCTTACACGTAAGTATCCACCTGTGGTTTGACAGTATAATTTTCCGAGAGATAACCAGATACCGATACATGAGTTGTGTACAAAATTAACAATGGAATCTTTGTATGAAAAAGACCCGTTTTTAGAAGGCATATCATAAATGCTTGAACAATTGAGTCAAATACGCGTTGAATATAGTGAATAAAAGGGAGCTTACTTCCTTTAATTCGGTGTTCAGTGTCGATGCGCCTCACACTTTTTAGAAGTGAGTGCAAAGAAAACCTGCACCAACCCCCAACACACAAACTACCTATGTCTCTTAGTCGGATAAGAGATATCATTGACCAGTTTGCAGGAGATAGCTGCACGCTTTTTGAATTAAGGACAGCTTGTAATTTTTTGTTTAGTATGCTTTGATTTTCAAACATAATGAAATAGCCCAAATTAAGGCAAATCATATTTCTGTACTGGCAGAGAAATCCGATAATTTCATTGTTATTCCCAAGTCCAAAACGAATAGGCCTATATTCAGAAAAGAAAACACTGCATTAATTGGCGTCACCGCCGATAAATACTCACCTGTTACAATTATCTTTAGATTTATTTCTGCTTCGGGCATTGAAATTGGAAATATCAAAAATTATTTGTTCACACCTCTGTTCTTCCATTCAAGTTCCCAATCATATAGACGATGCGCCCTCTGACGTCACGTGTTTACATGTTTACGCGATTCTTGCGTAATGTGGACGCTTTTAAAACTGGATTGAAAACGTTCCTTTTTAGCTTGTACTTTGAATAATGATTTAACTTTAAAAATTATGTTTAGCTCGTATTGTAATTTAAATGATTTAAGCTACACTAGATGCAGATAACTCATGTTTGATGCCCTTAAACGCATAGGTTTTGACAATCCCAAGTCATACGGGCTCCATAGTTTGAGATCTGGTGAAGCAACCCATCTTGCATCCAAACATGTTGCAGAAAATTTGATAACGCAACATGGCAGATGAAAAACCCAAATGGCAAAAAATAGATACATGTATATCAACCACATATATTGCCGAGCGACTTTCGATCTCTAAATCAGCTTGTCATAGGAAATATATTACTGATGTTTTGCAGTGTCTTATCCCCGAATCACCATTTTGTACATAATGCGATGACGGTTTTGAGATAATTATCCCAGTACATAATGTAAGTTTTGATGATTGATAATGGCGCTCTTAATGTTTTTGCATCTAGAGATTGAGCCAGGCAGAGTCCAGGCAATTTGTTGTTGCATTATTTTGATATATTGGTGTTTTCTGTTTATTGTTAATTACTCAATTTTAGAAATTGAGTGTTTATTTAGTTTTTTGTTTTGTCGGCTTACCAGGCCGAGTCCTGAAGCGGCTTGAGGGCAGTGTTTACAGGCCGAGTCCTGATGGGCCTAAAGGACCGTCAAATGTGTTGACATTTTTAGGTAATTCTCAAATAAATACTGAAATTGTGTCTTCAATCAAATATATAATTTTGATTTGATTTAATTTTAGGACGGGCGCTTCAGTCTTTGAGTAATTTGAGAAAAGGTGATAAGGTAATAAGGTGAAAAGGTTTAATAGTTCGTTTCTATTTTATAAATGCCGAGCATAGTATGATCACTTTTATTATGATAAATCTAATAATAAGTCTATAAAGTCACAGAATCAATTGTCAAAGTCGTAATAATAAGGTCTTTTCCAATTTGTTTTTGTATATGTCGGGTAACAAAATGTTACATACAAATGTATGTTTTTGGTTACATTATCCAATTAATCTGATCTTCATTTCTATTACGATTATGCAGTTTTAGTTTAAATTTAACTAATAATCGTGTAGGCTAATATGTGTATAACTTAAACTTACAAATAGTCGTATTTTTCGCCAGTTTAAATCTAAAATGTATTTACTGGACATACTTTGTTGTTTTGTTGAGAATCACTTGGCGCATTAATGCAAGACCTCGCTCCCATGTTGTAAAAATGAATAACTTACTACCTTCATATTTGCCTATACGAATCCTTTTCTTGCCTGGTTACTCATATAGAATCAAACCGTTTTTCATGCGTACGAGCGAAGCAAAGGAGCATGAAAGAGCATTTGTTGTGTTCCTTCGTGCAATAAACGTGCAGGCGGGGCTACATATGATGCGTGATTCCTCAGTTAGAAGAGTACCGTGGACGTACCAATCTTTGGACAACTGCTTACAAACTCTGTTTTCATATTGCGTTCATACTCCACCGACTCTGGGGGTTCCAGTAATGTATTCAACGAAATACTGTGAGCCACATGCTCACTGAATTATTTGTTTCCGACCCCAACTATACAATATACATTGTATTGTTACTTCGTGGGTTATGCGTGCACCTTTGAGTGTATAACCCACCTGTCGTCATCACCATGGGAAAAATCGTTGCAAAAACTGACCTCATTAAAATCTAACAAGATACATGTAACTATATTCATGTACATGCAAATAATGTATTACCTCGTGGTGTTTCTACTCCCAAGTATGTCAAGGGAACCATTAAAGAATTATTGCAGGCATGGCAATTTATGCATTGGTCATTTTGATGCCTCGAAAGTCACATTTGAAAGTACATGTACTCGAAAGAAACTGAACATTTATTTTATATATTATTTTGTCTTTGAAAAGGATGTTCATTCAGGTTTTAACATAATTATAAGTCAGCTATTGTTTTTATATATGTACGTAATTTGTATAACTAGGTCAAACTGTTTCGATATTTTCCAATACATCATGGAATTGGATGACAAACAGGTAAATGCAGTTTATG